>JAHIAM010002829.1:0-35060 GCA_021605205.1 Aegilops longissima
GTCAACTTAGTCAATATGAGCGATTCTAGCTCCACATTACCGTCGATGTTCATCCAACGGCCGTAGTGCTTCTTCAACCTCTGGTCTTCTTGCTCGGCCGCCCAACCCAGCGGCCGGTCGTGCCGCGTGCTCCTGCCTCCATGGCGGCTGTGATGCCTTGGAAGCCTCACCGCCCCTACTACTCCCACGCTGGCGGGCCATCCCTCTACTAACCCACACCCTGTTATTCTGCGGCGGCAGCCTCACACCTTAGCCGAACGGTGAACCCTCGTACTCCTCTTGGCGTGGGCATCCTTGTTGCGTCTTCCCGGCTCTGAGTCGTCCCCTTCCTAGTCCTCGCCGTCGTCCACCGCCCTGGTGCTCTCGTGGCGTGGTCAACATAGTCAACGACCGACTTCCATCGGAAGAAATCTTGTCGTCTGAGGCTGACAGTGGGTCCACGGCAGCCGCAAGGAAGTGCCTCCTTATTCGCGGAAAATAATTATTCCTCCACGGCAGCGAGGGACCCACGGACGGGCCACCAGTATTTTTGCGAAAAAATCGTTTCCCCTAGACTGCTGGGACCCACGGACGAGACCACCGTATTCATGAAAAACGTTCCCCTATTGTCGGCTCGGACCCACGGAAGAGCCTCCTTATTACGCACAAAAAAAATGAATACTCCCGGCTGGCTGGGACCCACCTTCTTTGGGAGGTTGACTTGTGGGCCTACTAAGTTGGCCGGGGACGAAGGGCTTTGTCAACTTAGTCAATATGAGCGATTCTAGCTCCGGTGACGTCGATGTCCATCCAACGACCGTAGTGCTTCTTCAACCTCTGGTCTTCTTGCTCCGGCCGCCCAAAGCAGCTGGTCGTGCCGCATGCTCTCCGCCTCCCGTGGCGGCTGTCTTTGCCTTGAGGCATCACCGCCGCTACTATTCCCTTGCTTGGCCAGGCCTGCGGCGGCGGCAGCCTCACACATAGCTTGACGACCGGTGAACCCTCGTAGTCCTCTCGGCGGGCTTCCTTTGCCGCGTCGTCCCCTTCCTAGGCCTCGCCGTCGTCCACCGCCGTGGTGCTCTCCAGTGGCGTGGTCAGCGTGGTCAGAGCGACTTCCATCGGAAGAGTCTTGTCGATGGAGAGGCCGGCAGTGGGTCCATGGCCACAGCCAGTTTTTTGTGATTTGCCAAGTAAGTCACTTTGTCGGGCCTATTGGGCTGCAAATCTTTCAAGGCGAGGAGAGCTTTCATTAATTTGGCGAGAAAATGGCCCATCGATAATGAGAAATGGGTTGTACATTTTAAAACACATCAAACCGGCAATTAGTTTCAAATATCTTTTTTTCATTTCAAGATTTTAAATTACATTAATTTTTTATCGTGGAGAATTTGTTGGATTTTATATTGATATACATTTATTTTTAAAATCAGTTTGAATGTGAGTCGAAATTTCGGGATTAAAAACAGTTCGGACCGCACCGAAATATGCTAAATTGTATAGTTTTTTAACTGTTGCCACAATATGGGCTGCAATGCTAACAAAAATAATATGGGCTCCAAAAAAACCTTAAGAATTAGCAAATGGGCTGTAAATTATTAGAAATAATGGCAGATGGGTTGTATGCTATTTTCCATAGATTTGAGGCTTTCCTAAAAAAGGTTGGCCTTTAAGCCTTGTTGTTGGATGTCCATCCAACGGCCGTCGTCTTCTTCAATCTCTGCTCTTCTGCTGCCGCTCAAACAAGCGCCCGGCGGGACTGCTGCTCCCTCCTCCTCGCGTCCGGCTGTCTTTGCCCTTGTGACCTCACCGCCCGACCGTACTCCCATCGCTGGCCTAGCCATCCCTCTACTCACCCACACTTTGTTATTCTCCGTGACGGCGAGACGAACGATAAACCCTCGTCTGGTCGTACTCCCCTCGCGTGGGAAACAAGCTGCCGAGTCTTCCTGCCTCCGTGTCGTCCCCTTCCTAGGCCTCGCCCGTCGTCCCTGCCACTGGTGCTCTCGGCGCGGTGTGGTCAGCGTGGTCAAGAGCGACTTCCATCGAGGCGTCGGTATGCGTGGAGAGGTGACAATTTGGGTCCACAGCTGCAGCAAGGAAGTGCCTCCTTATTCGCGGAAAATAATGTTTCCTCCACACAGCGAGGGACCCATCGGACGGACCACCGTATTTCACGAAAAAACGTTTCCCCTTGGCTGCTGGGACCCACCGGCTACACCTTCGCCGCAAAGCGGTGCGTCAAGACAAAAAATTGATTCGTCCCCGACCACGGGACCCACCAGCTACATCTTCATACGCAAGGAAGTGCGTCCGGGTAAAAACCCAAAATGATTAAGCCCCACTGCTGGGACCCACCAGCCCCATTCTTGGGACCCACCAGCTACATCTTCGCCGCGCAGGATGTGCGTCGGGCAAAAAAAGCGATTCGCCCACATTGCTGGGACCCACCAGCTACATCTTATGAGCAAGGAAGTGCACGGCGGTCGGGACCCACCGGTCGAGCGTGCGTGGCGTTGTCATTCGGTACATGACGATATGCGTACATCTTGGTCGATGTAGAGGCGCTCACGTGTAAGTAGTAAGGCGCACATGTAGCATGTACGTCGTCGGTGGCGAGTGCAAGAAAGAAAATCTGACCACATATGTGTACATACGGGTGGGTTCTCGCGCCTACTACGCACATCGTCTGGCGAGGCTCGTTGACATGGCTGGGTCGAAGCGGGCTCTTGTCGTCGTCGTGTTCATGGGAGAACAGCGGAATCGTCGTGTTCATCGGGAAGCAGCGGTGGGTCGGAGCGGAATGCGTGGTCGTGTTCGCCGGGAGGCTTGGGCGGAAGAAGCGATGGAAGCGAGGCCTGGTGTACCGCTGAAGAAGAAGCAGACCTCCTCGATCGAAGCAGGGGTCTGTTGATCGGGAGGTGTGGCGTGTCGCAAAAGCGGAGAAAGCGGACCTCCTACGGTCGAAGCAGAGTCTGTTGATCGGGAGGGTATGGCGTACCGCAAAAGCGGAGAAAGCGGACTTGTGTTGGGCGCTACGGTCAAAACAGAAGTCTGTTCGCCGGGAGGGGTGTGGCGTACCGCAAAAGCAGGACTCCATCGGATCTGTTCATCTCCACCGTCGACCCCCTCCAGC
Organism: Aegilops longissima; assembly: GCA_021605205.1. Taxonomy (NCBI): domain Eukaryota; kingdom Viridiplantae; phylum Streptophyta; class Magnoliopsida; order Poales; family Poaceae; genus Aegilops; species Aegilops longissima. The sequence continues at coordinate 3,113 of JAHIAM010002829.1, forward strand.
CTACACGAGCTCTTGTTCATCCACCGTCGACCTCCTCCGGCCTCCACTGCATTGTTCATCCACGGGCTCCTGTTCATCCAGCCTCCACCGCGTGCTACTCCACGATTCTTGTTCAACCACCCCTCTCCGGGGCTCTGTTCAACCACCCCTCCACGACTCTGTTCATCCTGCCCTCCACCGTCTCTGTTCATCCGGCCTTCCCAGGGGTGGTCTGTTCATCCAGCCCTCCACGGGCCTGTTCATCCAGCCCCAACCGGCTCGTCGATTAGGGTCTTGTTCATCGGAGAGCAACACCATGGGGTCCTATTCATCCACCCCCACGGGAACTGTTCATCAACCCCCCATAACACTCCTTTGTTCATCCAGGCAGCATGGATCGGCTTGATTAGCAGCGTAGCCAAGGAATCGCTCGATCGGGTTTAGTTAACACCATCGATCGATCGCTTCGGGTTCGATAACGCGTAACTGCGGTGCAATCGCTCGGGTTGATTAGAGCCCAACGCCTCGCTTTCAGGTTGATTAGAGCCAGCGCCTACACTTTTGCAGCAGCGTCGTGTCACGAGAAAGCAGCGCATCGCTCGGCCCGACCTCCACCGTGGCAAGGAACTCCCGAAATTTTCCTCCCTCGCTTCTACCATGGTTTTTCCGTCATGGGGCCCAAAGAATGTCATGCAGCTGCGTCTCCAGCCGCCGGAGCCGAAAAGCCCATTTTCTGTCATGATTTTTGTCATAAGTAAGGAGCCCACCACATCTATGATGATACGGGTTTTGTCACAATTATCGTCATAGAAGTGTCATATGTATGACAGAAAAAAATTTGGTTCGGCCCAAAGTGTCACGGATGTGTCTTTTTTTTGTAGTGTGTGGTTCAAAGCAAGCGTTTCCAACACCGAGGATTGGTTGAGCTGAAGTTCATTTCATTGCTTGTTATTTGTTGTGCGATGAAAACTTTAGTATTTATAATGTATCCTCGTTGTTGTTGTGGGTTGATGACCTGTTGTATGTAATAAAATGATATGCCTGTGGTAAACTTACTAAATTTATGAATGGCTTTGAGTTGCTTCTCACGAGTGGGTCTTTGACGGTTGCAACGAGTTATCGGATGAGGCCAATAAACAATAGTACACTATTCACATGCTGCACTATCTCTACGTCTACGTACGTAATACAACAAGTTTTAAACTTGAGACCAGCCACTCATCCTCACAAAGAACACTTTTTAACCTAGCACAGACTCCAGGAAATTTGGCCACAGTGTGAGGTGGGCCATATGTTAATGTGTTCGCTGTGCGTAACCAACACCTCGAATCCTCGATACTACTAATATAAGTAGTAGGAGTAGTAGGGTGGCATGGGCCAGAACAAGCATTCACGTCCAGGAGTACGGCACACACCACCAGCACGACTTCCATCTGACACCATATTTCTTGGAGTCCGTGCTACAACAATCTCTTCAACCTCGTGTAAGGCCAACTCCAACGCACGGAAGTGGGGGTTTGCCGATAGTCGGTTTCCTCAACTGCGGTCCCACTTGTAAGGCCAACTCCAACGCACGACCCCAAATGGACCTCCGTTTTGCCGGATTACATGCATTTGGGTAGAGGCAATGGGGTAAATGTCCGGGCCATTTCTCGGATCTCGGTGGCCGTCGCATGAACAGCAGACGCATCCCGACAGCGTACATTTTCTTTGCAAACACATATCTTTTTTCATCATTGATTTTTTGGTACATGGAAATACATCACCAAAATTTTGACTAGAAAAGCAAGACAAAAGAAAACAAGAACCACAAGAATACATTTTAGAAGATATCCAACTTCCATAACTGCTCCTGTAAGTTGGATTAGTGCCTTCTCGATGCATTCATTGTTGATCTGCCGAGGCTTGATCTTGCGTGCTTCTTTCTTCTTCGAGTGTAAAGAAGTAGACGTGTCTAGCCTCTATTCTATCAAGAAGTGCACTAGTCTCATCTCTAGCCTCTATGCTAGCTAAAAGTGCTAGAACATCTACTAAATTGCGCTCTATCAATATATCGTTGTACTCTTCTTCCCAATACCAAAACTTGCATCCATTCTACACAATAAAATTTTAAGTTAGCACAACTAGTCTAATCCGAGAGCACAACCGAAGATTTGGTCGAGTTCTTCCTCCTTTTGCCGACACGTGGGACATCCAGCATCCACGTCGTGTCATGCAAGAAAATAGAGTGGTAGTTGAAGCCACGTGATGTGCATGTTGGGTTAAAGTGTAAATAGAATCTTACTACTCTTGAGTAACTCCAAAAGCGGCCACCGAAGATCTTTATTGGATTTGTTTTACATCACCAGCACGTCGAGGTGAAAGATGTGCAGGTTCAGTGGGAACTCTTGCGTTTTCACTGACATGTGGGACCGCATATCAGCAAACAGACAAAGGGCTCTGCGCGTCTGCTGGCTGGCTGAGAAGAGAGATAGAGCGGGGCTGAGCACGGACTCCAGGAAATTTGTTCTACGTAACAAGCACCTCGATATAGTGGGGTGGCATGGGCCATAACTAGCATTCATGTCTAGCGATGCGGCTGCGCCACCCACACGAGTCCCATCCGACACCAATTTTCTTGGAGTCTGTGCTACAGCCATCTCTTCTCCCTCCTGTTTTCTCAGCCATCGCGTGGTGCGCGGGGTGGGGGTTTGCCGATAGTCGGTTTTCTCAACTGCGATCCCACTTGTAAGTGAAAATGCAACACAACACGCATTCCCCCTTGAGAGGAGTGCCGGACCAACCATGTGGGGGTGCGACGCGAACATGACATGCTTTTCCTTTTGAACTTGTAACTTGTAAAATTAGGTTTTGCTCCATGGCACGACCGATAGATAGAAATAACGATTTTCCCTAGAGTAATGAGAAGTTTGGTTACAGCGCGGTTCATGCATAGATGCGTGGGAAAATTATGAAGTTGATCACGAAAGGTAAGATAATTACTAGTAGTACCATATACTACTACATGCATTTGTGAAAAGATAAAGATACATACGGATCCATCAACGACATCCTCACGCCCTAGTGCATCGGGTCACCAACGGCGTGTGAGGAGCAGCGGCGTTGGCGGCAAGCTCAGCGTGCTTCGAACAATGTCGTCAAGGTTTCCTGCGGTCCAAGAAGGCCAGCGTCCTATCGTCCTCCTCTTGCATGTAGTAGTCCTTGTGGATGATTTGCGGCGTGAACATGGGTGATTATGTCGATGGTGTCTTCTTTGCGCCCGGTATTGCTGCGGCAGCGACCTCGAGGTGGACATTCTCGGCGTGACGGCGGAGCGATCGCATGAGCCACCAGTCGTCGAAGAGGTTGTCACCATAGAGGCCGTTGAGGTGGCGGGCATCGCGAGCACTGGCGGCGTGGGCGGAGGCGTCGTCAAGGTCGTCCGCGAGCTTCTTGGCGACGGTGAACTTGTCGAGGAAGCCGGCGAGGACCTCGTTGAACAAGGAGGCAAGCTGTCATCAAAGGCCCCTTGCCTGGCGGCCTCAAGCACTACACGGAGCGTTCCTCGGTGCGGGCGCGGGCGGCGTCGTGGACCATCTAGCACAGCCGGCTGATGCTCGCGCTCATCGCCCCTAGCTTCTAGTCAACTGATCTTGCGATTGGAGTGATCACTCTTGCCCTTGGGTGCGTAGGTGCATAGGATTTCGTAGATTGGACTGGCGGGAGCCTTTATATGACAAGTGCAGACTGCGTTGAATTCATGTGCGTGTTGGCCATCTACTCCTCGCCCCTCTACTGCACCTGCCTTTGGCTGTACGACAGGTTGGCCAGCCACCCGTTGGGCCCGTGTCATACACCCAAAAGCGGTGCGATAAGTCAATAAACTCGTCCCCCTGTGCCCGTGCATGCTTTCAATAACTTGAGACTACCAAACATCACATGCAGTGGTTAGTTCATTGCATGTAATCCTATTAAGTAGCAAAAAGACATTAAGTTATCTCGCCGATAGGAATAAAACAATACACCATGTATTTATTTACAAAGGGAGTAGTACAATTTTAGTGACATGCATTACTAGATATTGCTAGTCAAATACTAAATCCAGATGGACGTGGTAGTACTACTAAATCTAGACGCTGGTGCTAGTACTAGTAGTAGTAGTAGTACTACCAATGTAGTAGCACTGTACTACCCATTGGTCAAATTATTACATGCTGCTCCTCACAGTGAAGTGACAAGACCCTACGCCGGAGATGACACCTGAGTATAGGCGCCATGTTCGGCATACCATAGGCAGCCTCACCGTCTGCAGTCACTATCATCATGGTTGTAGACCTAGCACCTTACAAGTAGCCGTGTTAGACATAATTTCCCATGCGTAGATGCCGTGCATTGCAGAACACCAAGATTGGGGGTGGGCCAGGCGGCGGCAGCGACCATCGCCTTGATTTTCCATGGCCTTCTAGATGTGGTGGGGAGGAGATAAGGCTGATTGTGAGAGTCAAGGAGTTGTTTGTAAATAGGGAACAAGTGCAGGCATCTTTTTGCAAAGCTGGAGAAGTTTGGTTTGTATCGTCGGATCTAGATCCGATGGCTATTGGTGAAAGATGGGAGGCACAACATCATCACCAACTCGGGACCTGTTTGATTCGCGAGGATTTTGAAAGCGAGGAATAGGAAGCGACAATATTACAAGTTTCAAACTGATATTACAAATGTTAGGAGTAATGCTGCACCTCGAAGAGGGAATTACTAGGAAGTTTACGTAAGAACTTTCGTTACTTTAGGTGGATGCAAAATTATCATACAAACTAAAATCCACCGCCCTGACAAGTCACTAATGGGCAAAATAAGTTTTCGAGTCTCTGACCACTTGATGTTTCAAAAACAAATTCAGCTTCTGCGGAGACTTTGTCATTTAGGCTTAGGCGCTTGCGGTGATCAATACGCCATTCATTGTTGCATGAGGCGTAAACCTCATTACCTTGAGCACACTTGCCTCCAGAACAAAGAACATGGCCAATTTAATCTCAGATGTGTTGCCTCAATAGTCGATCAAATCAATTTCTGTAAGATGGAGATCAAGGCATTCGATGAGATTGTTATAGTGCAGCACATTTTTCTCTCTCGGGTCTTTTTTTATCTGCAAAAGAAGAGAACATATTAGAGCAGCTGGCTGTATAAGATTGCCGTGTCATCAAGAGGTACCTATATCATTCGCTCATATGATAGGGTTGGCTGGCTAGTGATATTTTTTCACTCTCTCTCTCTCTCTCTCTCTCTCTCTCTCTCTTTCTCTCTCTCTCTTTCTCTCTCCTCTCATTTACCTAGGAGTACGTGAAGAGCTTGGGCATTTGTTGCCTTCCACTATGTGGCTGATGCCATATTTCGCAAAAGTACGCCACATAATACACATCGATGTGAAATCAAAACATTTTGGCACCGCTCTCGCGATGTGAGAGAGTTGGCACCACTGTGCACACAGAACCACATGTATAAACAAATCAATCAAACCAACTACACCAGCCTCTCACTCTCCCAAACAAGTGTTTTTTTATTGCCTCAGTCCTCTCTCTCCCACGCAAGTGTTTTTTCCTTGCGTGAGTTAATTTGGCACCAGAGCAAAGTAGGTGATCCAGATTGGGGCACCAGGTGAGCAATGGAGGGGCATCGATGCCAAATGCATCACAAGTGAATTTGGCACGTGTTTTGGCCTACATAGTGGAGGGCCGTTATAGCCCACTTTTGTACTACCTGACCATATATTTATGTAAGAAAATGCCAATGCATGTCATTAATAATTACACCATTTGAAATTATGTTCAATTACGAATTCAATGATATAGTTCTTAGTGACATGCATTAACATTTTGTCAATTAAATCTATGGTCAAATTTTGATACTACAAAATAGGAAGAGTAAGCCAGGACGGAGGTAGTACTTGATCTTAGGGTAACCGTAGAGTTACTGGAGTAGTCTAAGTTACTTTCCACTATGACTAGCCTAGGCTACTATAGTAGTACAACAAAAAAACGATGCAGGTGATCACGTGAGAAAAAAATACTAAAAACATTTCTTTCGGTGCAGTGCGTAGATGCAGTTTTGAACACTACACTTGTCATCACAATTTGGGTAAATTACGAAAAATTTGAGCTATGTTGTGATTATTGTTTACTAATAGTAAAGAAGTTTCACCTCGATGAGTAGCTTCTCGGTGCACGGAAAGCATGTAAGGAATCCAACAACTTGATCCAGATTGGGGCCGATAGATTTTATTGCCAAGATCTTCACTATGCGCATAGACTGGGTCAAGCTTGTGGGAATCATTTTCTGGAAGTCGGTCGTAAATACATCAAGAAGAAATTTAAAAATGTGAATGTCAAGAAGACGGAGAAGAAGTTGAGTGTTGTACCTGAACGATTACGGATCCAATAAAGAGTTTGGAGAATTTGGTAGACGAGTGCACCAACGCTGTCAAATTCGGCGCCTCAATGACCCTTATTTTTGTTGGACCTTCTAGATCTGACACAAGCAATCTCTCAAGGAAAGGCGCATTCTCAATGACCATAACATGGAACAACTGGAGTGATCTCTTCCCAATTGATGTCTTGTTGCGGGGCGAGCAAGACACACAAATCCATCGGAGATTCGTCGAGGCGATGTGGAGGCTAATGAACCCGTGGATCTGCTCAATACGAAGGTACTCGGCCTTGATATAGCTGCGAGCAGGTGCTCCATAGCCTTCTTGAGATGACAATGTCGAAGAGGTCGAGCTGCTTGAGTTGAGGGAGAAGAAGAGGTAGTGACATTGTCTGAGGGAAGATAGCGAGGCTGAAGCTGGCCTTGGCGCAGCGTTGGCCTTGGCGGCGGCTTGAATGGCGGAAGGCGACATCGTCCAGCTTCAAAGCTGAGCTCCTCGGGCTGATCTAGGCGGGGATAAGAACCAGTCGTCGAACTTGGGTTGGACCTTGCAGTTGGTCTGAACATGCGGATGTCAAGGTGTCTGGCTGGCCGAGTGCGATGAAAGGATCTTGGAGACTGCGGCCATCGTTTGCAATCCCGTCGCGAGGCAGCTGTCGATGGTGAGGTTGATTGGGGCCTTGGCGCCGGATGGGCGCCCTTGCCGGGGAAGCGAGGCGGTCCATACGACAGATTTGGTGGGGAGGAGGCCGATGATGGCGAGCAGCATGACATCAAGGAGGCTCTTGATGAAGTCGGGCTCGCGGATGCGGTTTTAGCTCGAGCAGCGTCCGCTTGTTGGCTGCCTCGCTGTCCATCTCAACCAGCGGCGGCGCCGGTGTCTGCGATGTCTGGTGTGTGTTGTGTGCTGGGTGTCTTGTGAGTGTGTCCTTTTGTGCATGCCGCTCTGTGATGGTGAAATGTCTTGTGAGTGTGTCCTCCACGCAGAAGAAGTGTGTCCTCAATGCGCCCTCAATTTTCTAGCGTGCGGGGTGCTACCCCAAGTGGTTTCAACTTTGTTTACTTCACCCCTGTCAGATGGGCCTCTAGTTTACTTACTTTCACCCACTGCCACATGGGCGGCCTGCGAAGATCTGAGAACACGGTGACAAGGCAGTATGTGGACTGGTTGACCGGTCAACTAAATAATATACGGAGCTATATGCTGACATAGTGAGCGTATAATCTGTCGGTATAGAGTGTTCATGTGAGAGGGAATGCCCGTGAGAGATAGTAGAGAGAGAGAGAGAAAGAGCTACTCCCTCCGTTCGATAATGTAGTTCCAACATTTTTTAAAAGTCAAACTTTTGAAACTTTGACCAAGTTTATAAAGAAATTACTTATATCTACAATACCAAAGATAAATGATAGTATGAAGTAAGTACATGTTGTGATGAATCTAATGATCTTTCCAGATGTAAATGTTTGTCTCCACATATACCTGGTCAAACTTTTCTGAGGTTTGACTTTTCAAAACATCCATATGCTTATGGACGTGAGAGAGTCCCTAACTAGAGAGAGAGAGAGTGAAATAGAAAGAGTGACTGAAAAAAGTGTGTGTGCGTGTGTGAAAGAGACATGGACAACACTCGATAAAAGTCGAGAAAAAACGTGTGTGTCTTATGCAAACATATCACACATGCATCTTCGACAACGAAAGCAAGGTGAGGAGATAGTGTGTGGTTGTTTGCAACCAAAACAAGACCCTAACACGTGGCCAAGGCGTTCGACAAACAAGGGAGAGAGGTCGAGAGAGAAATCGGAGAAAATGCAGACATGGGGAGGAGAGAGTGTATGTTTGTCATAGAGATCCCTTAGAGATCGTGATGGGACTACATGGGTGGGAGATCGAGTGACAAGGTGTGTGCGATAGAAGATACCCGAGAGATATCGAGATAGGCGTATGGATGGAAGGAGACAATCGTGTGTTCACGATGGCTAGTGAGAGATAATCATACTTAGGGAAGTGCTTGTGCCTATGATGGAGTGAGGATTATGGTACTTATTAGGGGGGTGCGTGTCACATAGAGAGAGAACAAGTGTGGAGACTGTTGGATGGGTCTATATGTATAGTGCGAGCGAGACATGTGTATGTGTCAACCAGGGAGATATAAAGTTTGAGAGAGATTGAGGAGCCCCGATAAGGCTGAGTGGTGCGTTAGATAGCTGAGAGGGGGAAAGAGATATTCCATCCGCTCGATAATGCAGTGCATGTAATTTTTTTAGAAGTCAAACTTTGGAAACTTTGATCAAGTTTACACAAATGTTATTTATATCTTCAATACCAAAGATACATCATACGAAACTACATCTCATGGTGAATCTAATGGTATATATTTGCCGTTCTAGATGTAATTGTTTTTCTCGACGTACATGGTCAAACTTTGTGATGTTTGACTTTTCAATAAATCAATATGCTATGGACCGAGGAGAGTGCCTAAGTCGAGAGGGATCAAGTGCATGTGAAGGAGAATGAGTAAGTGTGCAAAAAGAGTTTGTCTGTGAAAGAGAAAGTGACAACAAACTATAAATTAGAGAGAGAGTGTGTTCTTTCGTTTCTTAGGCGAACATATCACGCATGCATCTACGAGATAAGCGGCGAGGAGATACGAAGATAGCTAGTGTGTGATTGTTTGCAGCGGAGAGAGACACCCCTATAGCACATGTCCAATACAGGTCGGCCAACAAGGAATAAAGGTCGAGAGGGACACATGGAGAACATGGGCGCATGGGGAGGCGAGAGGGTGTGTTTGTGATAGAGACCCCTCGAGATCGTGAGGGACTATATGGGTGGGAGATCGAGGGAGGTGCGTGCGCAATAGAAAGATGCCCGAGAGAAATCGAGATAGACCATGCACATGTTTGTGATGGAGACTAACATTAGGTAGTCATATACATATAGGGGGGACTGCGTGTGCCTACAATTGGTGAGAGACCATCATACTTGGCTAGCTAGGCATGAGATTGTGTGCGTGTGCGTGTGAGATGGATAGAGAGCGAGGAGAGAGATAGAGTTTTAGATGGGCCCTGCTCAGTGCAGTGAGATATGCATGTGTATGTGTGACCAGTGTGGGTGTACTAGGTAGGGGTACCCTAGTATCCCGAACTTCGTGCCACGGACATTCTGGCCTTATGGCGGGGCTGGCACGATGACCGCCAAGATCCTCGGCAGCTCCTTTGGAGCCATTCAAGAACAAAGTAATCGAGGCCCGGCAAGAGGAGCTTGCGGGAAGGCCCTCGAGTATAAAGGAAACAAGGCCCGGCAGAGGAGCTTGCGGGGAAGGCTAGTGGGCGCCCGAGCCCCTAAGCGCGACAAGGTTCCTGCGCGGCAAAGCGCTTGCCGGCGGGCAACCTCTCTTCATCTCGCTCCAGCTCACCCGTAGCGTGTCACACAGGGCTCTCCCAAGCTGCAGCGTGTCGACGGGCTGTGCAGCCAGCGAGGAGCAGCGATAAGCGGCGTGACGAGCTACCATCGTGGCAAGCGGGCGCGCCAGCGGTCCTGTTACCTTTGTTAAGGCGTTGAGGCGGGCATTGATGACTCTTGTCCCTTGCCGTCGAGTTAGGTATGGATTCTGTACCTTTGTACAAGCGGTGTACCAACCTATGTTTTACTATCTTACCCTTGTCTACCGCATGTGGTGACCCCTTGTGCCTATAAAAGGAGGCCCAAGTGCAGCGTGAAAGGGTTCGGTCCAGCTCGGCAGTTCATCATACTAAATGCGAAACCACCTTTGAGGCTAGGTCTTGTAGCTCCCATTGCTCCCTAGCAAGAACACAAGATAATCCACAAAGCAGCAGTAGGAGTATTATCTCTCCGGAGAGCTCCGAAGCTGGGTAAATCTGCTCGTGTGCATCGCCTCGATCCACTCTTTGTGCAATCTCCGCCCCCTCCGAACCACAAGGGACCCAGGTCCCGTAGGTGCTCGTGGGACACGATCAATTCTCCCCGACATCTCTGGCGCGCCAGGTAGGGGGCGTCGAGGCTGTGTTAACCCGATCCGGCGGTCACACGAGCAACTTCATTGACATCTTCGCCAACATGGCGCCAAAGAAGAAGCCTTCGGCAGCAGCAGAGCCGTCCGCGTCGAACCCACCGCCACGAGGCTGTCGGTGGTGGGGAAAGCTAAGCGGAGGAACGGCGTCATCGAGAGAGCCCATAATGCCGCCGGGTCAAGGACAAAGGCAGCGAGCGTCGGCGTCGAGTCCGCACCGCGTCCCTCGCGAGGAGGCGCGGAACCGACAGCGTCATGATGCTCGCGGCACCATACACTCGCTGGATCAAGGCCAAGCTAGAGGATCCGAGGCCCTCGAGACCGCATGCGCCTCGGCATGCGGTGCAGTGGAATGCGATCGCTTAGGCGGGATGCTGCTCCTCTAACGGTTGGGTCAAGCACCTCCGTTCTTTGCTACGTACACCGTTGCCGCCCACCACACCAGCGAAGCCTTGGCAAAACACAGCTACTTCTAGATTACCCTCCAGCGGCCGACAAAGGTCGGCGAATGGAGGCCAATTCGAGCCTCATCGGCCGCCAGCAGCGTGTCCCATGACAGCGAGTGCCGCGGCGGCAGCTGAGGGACAAGCGCGAGCTGATGGCGACAAGACTTGCGGATGCAACCACCATGCATTCCCCTTCCGAAGACCAAGATCGCCGACTCGCCGGATCCACCTCGGCAGCGACTCCACAACATCGTCCGGATCCAGCGAGCTCGCCGCGACCAGCGCCAAGTTCTTGAGCGGCAAGAAGAAGGCCTTCGAACCTGTATCGGCGCCCGAAGAAAGCGCCGTCAATCGACCAGCGCGCGGGCCCTGTCGATATGCATGCGCCCGAGAGAACAGGCGACTTGCCGTCTGTGATAGGTTGCCCTGCGTTCACTCGTGAGCTGCGGCAAGTCGGTGGCCCGACAAGAAAAACTTCAAACCAGATGTGCGGAGAAGTATGATGGCGGGACACACCCATCGGAGTTCCTCGGCATCTACACCATAGCGGTGCAGGCGGCGGGGGCGAGCGACAAGATCCTCGCCAACTACTTTCTGTAGTGCTCAAGCCAAGCGTCGAGATCTGGCTCATGCACTTGCGGACAGCTCTATTTCTTCTTGGGCAGACTTGTGCCACCAGTTTGTTAGGCGCCTTCACGGTGACCATAAGCCTCATGGCGGAGAGTGACCTTCACCTACTGCGCCCGGAAGGAAGGAGAGTCCTGCGCAAATTCATCCAGAGATTCAGCCATGTGCATTACAACATCCCAAGCGTCCACCCTGCGCGGTGATCGGTGCATTTCATCGAGAATGTACGAAACCGCGAGGATGAGGAGAGATGGCGATGTGCAAAGTGAAAACGTCGTGAGCTCATACTGGCCGACAAGTGTGCACCGCTGAAGAAGGAAGAAGACTCCGAGGAGAGAATGTGGGGCGAGTCGGCGGTGAGGAGATCGCCCGGCAAGAAAGAGCGGCGGCGAAACAACGAGAGGAAGAAAAACCAAGAAGTACTAGTTGTCGATCAGTCCGGCAAGGATGGTGCATCAACAAAGCCAAGGCTGGTGGCTCCGGCAAGGAGGTTGCCGTTGGCGCCGACCGCCAAGCTGTGGTGACCGCCGACAAGCGACAGCTCAACAAGCGATCTTGTAAAATCCACCGCACCAAGGGCCACGATCTCCAAAGCTGCAAGAAAGTCGAGCAGCTTGTTGAGCTCTGAAGAGCTGAATCTGACGGCGAGACAAGGAGAAAGCCAAGAAGGTGCAGGTGCAGCAAGTAAGAAAAGACCGGTCGGGGAGGGGCCGCGGCAAAGCCAAGCAGCGGCAAGGAGACAGACCTCCCAGCGGCCGTGACAAGGAAGAAGGCGAAGATGAAGATGGCGAGTACATGGATGGCGATGAAGGCGATGAGCAGGAGTTTCAAAAGCGGCGGAGGTCCTTTGCGTTGGCGGTGGTGCGTCTGCATACCTCGCACCGCCAACTCAAGCAATGGATGCGTGAGGTCAATGCAGTGAGAACCATCCATAGAGTCACGCAAACCTCGAAGTGGTCCGGCCGCCCATCATCTTTGACATTGAGGATCACCACGATCGCATCACTGCGGTCGGGTGCTTGCCGATGTTGGTCTCACCAACCATCCGCAACCTCAAGGTCACAAAGATGCTGGTTGTGGCGAGGCCGACCTGAATTGATCTCTCTGCGGTGCTCGAAACTTCAAATCCACGACGGCGAGCTTGAAAAAGCTGGTACTTTCAAGGAATCAACCCGGGAAGGAGCAAGCCAAAGGGAAGATCACGTTGCGGTAACATTGACGTGAGCTCAACTTCAGGCTGAGAGGTCACGTTTGGCGTCGCCGATTTCCCATTGCCCTACAATGGCATACTTGTCCGTCCAGCACTTTCGCCAAGTTCATGGCGCCTCTCATTATGCTTACAACCTACTCAAGATGCCCGGCCCGATAAGCGTCATTTCTGTCCATGGCGACAAGAAGGATGCACTTATCTGCGCCGACAAGATTCTGGGATGCAGCAGCGCGACGGATAGCAAACCACTTACATTTGAAGCTCCGGGGAAGAAGACCACCAGGTCGGCAAAGCTCTGTTGCCCCTCCGGCAGCGCACCTCTTGGTGCTGCGCCACCGTCGAGGCGCACCATCGAGCTCCACCGGCAAGTGCAACAAGACCACCAGGTCGGCAAAACTCTGTTGCCCTCCGGCAGCGCACCTCTTGGTGCTGCGCCACCATCGAGGACGCACCATCGAGCTCCACCGGCAAGTGCAACAAGGCGATGGCAGCTCCGCCGAAGACCAAGAAGGTGCCGCCAAGGAGGGCGGGCTGGTGGTACCTTCACCATCGTGCCGCTTGATCCTAAATAGGAAAGCGAGCTCGTTGCTTTCTGCGGGCGAATGTCGATGTGTTTGCATGGCAACCATCGACATCCCGGTGTTCCAGAAAGTAATTGAGCACCACCTAGCTGTCTGTCCTCACCGCGCCCGTCAAACAAAAAGTTAGGAAGCAGCGGTGGGCGCCAAAGTTCATAGCGAAGAAATCAAGAAATTAGAAGCGGCGGGGCTCGTCGGAGAGTCCTCCACCCCGTGGTTGGCCAATCCGGTGGTTATGCATAAGGCTAATGGGAAATGGAGACTTTGTATTGACTTCAGCTGATGTTAATAAAGCTTGTCCCAAAGACCCATTTCCCTTGCAGCGTATCGACCAGATTGTTGACTCCACGGCTGGATGTGATCTGCTTTAGTTTCTTGATGCATATTCAGGATATCATCAGATCTTCATGGCGAAGAGGATGAAGAAAACTGCATTCATTACACCATGTAGCACGTCTTTGCTTTATCACGGATGCCTTTCGGTTTGAAGAATGCTGGTTCAACCTTTGCAAGGGTAGTCCATGATGCTTTTGAACCCGAGATACGAAATGTAGAAGCCTACATGGATGACATAGTGGTCAAAACAAGAGACGAGCGACTCTGGTTCAGGATTTGGATGAAACATTTGCAAATCTGCGCAAGATCAACCTCAAGCTCAACCGAGAAGTGTGTGTTTGGAGTCCCTTCCGGCAAGCTTCTCGGGTTGTTTGTCTCTCGAGGGAATTGAAGCCAATCCCGACAAGATCAAGGCCATTGAGCAGATTGAAGCACCAACCGCGTCAAGGATGTCGGAAGGCTTGCGGTTGCGTGGCTGCTCTCGATAGGTTCATCTCTAAGTCTGCTGAAGCAGCGCCTGCCGTTTTCAAGATTTTGAAAAAGGCAGGTCCGATGAAATGGACTCCGAAGCGGGGCTGCGCTGCAGAGACTTGAAGAGATACCTGTCCTCCGCTCCAATACTTGTCGCACCTAGGCCACAAGAGCGTTGCTGCTGTATATAGCGCGACCAATCAAGTGGTTAGTGCTGCATTAGTAGCGGAGAGGGAGGCGGATGATGAGCCGGCAACCAAGCGGTTGCATCCAGCGACGGCGGGGGCTTCACCGTCAAGCTCTGGTCCCGACAAGAACAGATCAGTAGCGAGGTTGCGACAAGATCTGAGAAAAAGATGGTGCAACGCCAGTCTACTTTGTCGGTTCCCTTCTGCGGGGCTAGATCAAGGTACTCTAGTGTGCAAAAGCTGCTTTTCGGCCTCCTCATGGCCTCAAAAGCTCGCCATTACTTCAAGCACCGCGAGATAACAGTTGTCACTCGCTTTCCGCTGAAGAGGATATTGCAAAATCCGAAGCAGCAGCAGGATTGTCAGTGGGCCTTTGGAACTGTCAAGCTTTGGTCTCAAGTTGAAAGCACTTCAACTATCGAGGCGGGGCATTGGCAGAATTCATAGCGAGTGGGCGCCAACACAAGATGAAGAGATTACAGGCGAGCATCCCGTCAAGGAGGCAAATAAAGAATGGCTGATGTACTTTGGCGGTGCCTTCTCGCTGCAAAGGCGCCCGGTGCGGCGTCTTGCTTATCGCACCACGGAGAGCACCTCAAGTACATAGTCGGATGCACTTTCCCAAGGAACAAGCAACAAATAATCTACTGAGTATGAAGGCTTGCTTGCGGTCTCGAGGATTGCGGTGGACCTTGGGATCAAGAAGCTCATTGTCGGGGGACTCGCAACTTGTCGTCCGCCAAGTAAATAAAGATTATCGAGTCCGTTGATGGAAGCCTCGTCGATGAAGTGAGGAAGCTGGAAGAGCACTTTGAAGGCACTGCAAATGGAACACGTTCAAGAACACGAGAATGATGTAGCGATGGCCTCTCAAATGTGCCGCACTTAAGTTACACTGTGGAACCAGGATTTTTGTGCTCAAGCTAACTCAGCCAACCGTAACACCATCGGCGAGGATAGAGCAAGAAAAGAAAATTGGTTTCGGCGACTACTTTCCGGCGAGCTCCACGAAGCCACCGCCAAGAAGGTCCCTAAAACCAGCGCAAGTGTCTTCGAGAAGCGGTATGCTCCGACAAACCATGCAGTTTGTATCGTTGAAAGCAAAGCGCTCCCGACAAGTTTCGCTCGGCAAGCTTGCGAGGATCATCAACTCCGGCGGACCCACGAGGTTCTTGCGCGAAGCTGATGTTCCGCGATAATGGATGAGCCTTTAGTTCTTGTTGTCGAGCCACGAGGCTCCGGCATGGAAACAACAAATCGTCCATTTCCTTGAGACGGAGAACTTCCGAAGAGCAAGAAGAAGCGGAAAAAGTAGCCCGGCAGTCAAGTATGTACCAGTTTGTTGGCAACATCACATGGGAAGAAGACTCAGCGGTGTGAAATTGAAGTGTATTTGCGGGAAGATGGAGAAGCTGTTGGCGAGAGATACATGGAGGCATATGTGGTCACCACATTGGCGCAAAACACTTGCGGCAAAGCTTTCGGCAAGGTTTCTTCGGCGAGAAGCCCTCCGAGGATGCAAGCTGCACAAGTAACAAAGTGTGAAGCGTGCGGTTCCATTCCAAGCAGATACACCAACCAGCTCAAGCTCTCGGACGATCCCTTTATCCTGGACCTACTCGATGCAGGGGCTCGACATCCTCGGCCCTTTCCCCGAGCCATCGGGGCTTTGAAATACTGTATGCCATGATCGACAAGTTCACAAAGTGGCGAAGTGGAACCGATGAGGAAGGTGACAGCCGGTCGGCGATCAAGTTCTTGGTCAATTGTTTGCCGTTTGGGATTCCTAACAGAATCATCACCGATAACGACACACAGTTCACGAGCGCATCTTCATTGAAATCGCCCAAGATCTTGGCGCAAGATCTGCTTTATACATTGCTCATCAGAAGCAGCGGTCAGCGAGAAGCGAGCAGCTGAAGTGCTGCGGGGACTCAAGACCGAACTTTCGACAAGCTGCGCAAGTGTGGCGAAACTGGATCGAGGAGCTGCCGGTGGTTCTTTGGTCGATCGGGGCGGACGCCAAATCGAGCCCGGCGGACACCTTCGCTCTAGTCTACGGAGTAGAGGCAGTTCTCCCCACGGAACTTCGTATGCGGGTCACCTCGAGTGCTCGCCTATGATGAGCTTGAGCAAGAGCAGCTGCGACAAGATGGCCTTGCTGCTCCTCGAGGAAGATCGTCTTGAGCTCTTTGTGCGAGCTGCTCGTTACCAGCAAGCTTTGCGTCGCTACCATAACCGCCAAGTTAATGCGGAAGCTTGAGGAAAGGCGACCTTGTTCTTGGCGCATTCAATCTGCCAAGAATTCCAACAAGTTGGCGCCAAAGTGGGAAGGCCCTTATCGGGTGAAGCGAGTCACTAGGCGGCGCTGTCCGCCTTGAGACCGAAGAGGCGTTCGGTGAGCAATTCCTGGAATATAGAACATCTTAGCAAGTTCTACCCATAAAGCGCGGTTGCGGAACCCGTTCGGCAACCACCCCTAATACAAGTCTTGCCGCTGTTGCATGTAATCCTTTGTACAAAGCGGGCGCGAGAACCCGTGCATCGATAAAGCCTATGTGTTGCGCACAACTTGTCAATACATGCCCACATAATCATATATGCATGTGTTTACTAACATTTTGTGCAGCATCCGCTTTTGATGGCGATAGCGAGCCATTAGGCTCCATAACTTTATTTTCTCTTCTTTCTTCTCAAACAAGAAGAAGGTTCATCCACCCACAAGTTCACGGGAGGAAGGAGAAAGAAGATAATGGTGTGGGCATAAGCGTCGCTTCGAGGCTGTCGCCTTGCGGAAAATGGACAACGAGAAAAGCTAAGTTGCTAAGTTTAAGCGACCAGTTTTAAATTTTCAAGTTATCTTCCTCGAGCGATAGTACTTTGTATGGAAAACCTGTGCGGCGGAGGAACCGACTCGCGGTAGCTTCGCGCCCTTACTTTGTTTGAGTCCGCTCAACAACTTAAGTGTGCTGCAACTAGTTGCGACAAGGTTGCTTATCGGGGCGGCATCGCATGACAGGCTGCTTGAAGTTCCGCTTTTCGGCGCTTCATGACAAAGGTGTTTACTGCGACAAGTTCCCGAAAGCGTAGGGTATAAACATACAAAGGAAGAAATCGAGTAAAGGAAATAGCATTGCATTCGATCGCCTAAGATATTGTATATTACATAATAACTTGTCGGCGGATCTAATAGACTTTCTATCTGAACATGATCTCAGACGACAAAAGAAAGACAGACTTGGCGGCCTAATCACCTTGCAGTCGCCCTCGAGCCTCTTAACTCCGCTCACCCTATCCACAATGGGTGCGACAAGGGCCTTGGCGCTTCAACATCAGCGGAAGGAGGCAGGGACTTGAGGGCTTTGGAGAAGTCGGCTTTGGGTTGCGGAAGGCCACCTTCATCAACACCTTACGGAGAGCCTCGGCGCGAGACTTGTGCGATTCCTCCATGATTGCTTTGGAATCTCTTCCGAACAGCTGGATACCCATAATACGCCTTTGAAGAATAGGCTGAGCTTGGCGCTGGGTTGGAGGTTCTCGTCGGTGGAATATCCAAGATCTGTCATTCCCAACTCCATCAGCTCATTATGGATGCGGCGGCGGTGTCCACGAGACCTTACATCCAATGCATTATCTTGTCTCGAAGATTATTCAGGCGGTCTGACATTCGACGACAACTCCTCGGTGGCCTTGATCTTTCCGGCAGGCCCGTTTCCGCTCCTTGGCGCCATTCAACGTCTCCGTCAAGGTGGTCAACTTCAGCTCGAGATCCGCCTTGGAGTCCTTGGCGGCATCGAGCTCTTTGATCTTTTCAGCAAAAGCGACCTTGTAGCTGCGCCGAGGTGTAGCGTCCTTCTCACGCTCGCGCTTCAACCCGGCGACCTCCTCGGCACTCTTACGGAGGTGGACTCCAGCTGAGCCACCCTCGTCTCAATTCCCTCTTGGCGGCCTCGGCAGCCGCGGCAGCATCTTTGCCTCCTGAAGTGGCCCGCCAATCGTTTGCTCGCGCCTGGCGGATCTTCCTCAAAGCTGTCGAGGTTGATCTTCCGCTGCGCCCAGCTCACCTTCTCGGCGGAGAGCTTCTGCCGGCAAGCCTCTGCTGCTCCTCAACCTCGCCCTTCTCCAAGATGAAGGCGTGCGCTCCTCGACAAGCTGCTCCGTGCCTCTGCTATATCCGGAGAGTCTCTTTGTTGGCGCGTCGAAGCTCTTCCATACGTTTCTCCAAATCAGCTCCGCCCTCGCGACAAGCGCCTCCACAGACTCCAGTTTGGCTTGTTGGGGGCGGTAGAGCAACAACAACCTCCTTAGCAGCTGCTCCTCCTCGGGCTCACCGCTGCTGCTGCTCGGGGCATCAACCAGCGACGGCCGGCGGAGAGCAAGCAGTTCCGCATCGAAGGTCTCCCCTTGGCGGTGCCTGGAGCTTGATGCCCATGGGAGCTTGATGAAGACACCCTCGCCGGCCTTGGTGGGGCGCGGGCTGGGGCTCTTGGTCGGCCTTGGCGTCGGTGGCGGGAGGATCAGCAGTCGGTCTGGCGCTGGCGCTCCTGCGGCCTCGGGGCCGTTAATCGATCATGATTCCTCCCGGCCTCTGCGGCGGCCTCCTCCTCGGCCGGGCCCGTCGGCGCCAGCCTCCTCCTCCATGTTGGCGGCGTCGACATTGTCGCCATGAGCATCTTCCTCGCCGGTGCCTCGGTCTCCATCGGATCTCCGGCGAGATGGATCGATGGTCAGAAGAAAAGCACAAATCGGCGAGATGTTGAAAGAAGAACAGAAGAAGAAAGAACCCAAGAAATTATCAAACAAGAAAATCACACTGCAGGGTCATTGCGCGGTCTCCACTCTGGGAGGTTGTCGGTGCTGGCCCTTGGCGGGAAGCTCCCTTGTCGGGAGGCCTCCCTTGCGGAGGCGCTCCCTTGGCGGAGGATTTTCCCTTGGCGGCGTAGTTGAAGCAAGCAAAACTTGGGAGTGACCTCCGGTGCTTCTGATGAGGCTGCTCTACTCCTACACAATTCAACAAACCAGATATCGATGTGAGAAGCACCCAAGCGCACCCAAATTTGAGGTACACCATACACTTACTGTTTGGGGGCTATCTTTGGGGCTGCTCTGTTGAAAGGTTGCGGGTCCGGCAAGGGAGTTCAGGCGTCCCCACAGCCATGCAGAGTCATCTGAGGCGACAACCACTAGCGTCTTGGCCCTCTTGGCGCCCTCTGAGCTAACGTCTGAAGAAGAAGGTTTAGAGTGAAGCCGGTCGGATGTAAGATAAAGCAATAAATCGGAAGATTACAAGTAGCAGCGACAAGATCTTACCCTTCCTCTTCTTCACAGGGGTGAGGCGGAGATCGAACTCTGCCCGGCCTTGACAGTTGGGAGAAAGATTCCCTCGGGCGCTTAAGCGGAGTACGAGGCCGCGACTCGAAGACCCAGCGCCCGTCGCCGTGGCGAATAAGCGCTCAGCAGCTTGCAGTGCTTGCGCGGTGGGCGCGTCGAGCGGCGGCGGCTGTTGGACCGTGTGCCCCCGCCACTTCTCCGGCCTTCGGGCGTCTCCTTAGTGGGGCAGCGGGCTCCTCCTGCGGCAAGCTACTTGGCCCGGAGGAGGCGCCCGGCAGGTCGCAGTTCGTTAGCCGGACTCGGTCTGCTCCTCCTCACCGACAAACTCCTCTCGATCTGCAAGGCTTGCCGCCTCGGCCCTCTCCGCCTCCTCGGCGGTGAACCCAAAGCAGCGCCCGGCAGCAGCCTCTGCAGCCTCCTCCAACCTCGTGGCGATGCCGCCATCTCTGGCGGTGGTGTCGCGGGTGAGCCGCCTCTGCTTTCGTCGGCGGATCGGCACTTCAACCAAGTTGTCGGAACTGCTGCACTATGTCATCGGCGGGCTCTGCCAAGTTGGAGCGATTCCATGGGAATCGCTGGCAACGTATCGCCGGAGGCTATCAGCGGCAGTTGTTGCACAAAGGCACAACTCCCTCGGCAACATGCACCATCCGGGGTTATCGCTTGAGGCTTGAACAGCTCCATGACATGCCGTCAAGCTCCAAGGTAGTGAAATTCCAATTCAGACCTGGCGCAGCCTCATGATATCCTTGCGTTACTGGAATTCCCAAGCAGGCCTCCCTCTCTCTGCAAAGGCGCAATCTGTGGCGAAGGAAGTCAGCGCCAAGCTGCTCCTCGGTAAGCCACTGCTTGCGGAGGCATAAAATCCTAGTCGTGGCAATCTTCAACTTGTCGTCCTCGGCGCCAAGTTGCTCCAATCGTTACCCATGAACTATGGGGGTTTCTTGCGAGGCGATAAAGGCTGTGGCTCCTCCTCTAGATCCAGCACAGTCAGCCCTCCACTCCTCCCACTTGCTGCGCAACTCTCCGTCAAATCGCTTCCTTCTTGCCGATCCTAGAGGTCCATGCAATTCCTCCGACAGCGGCTCTCCTCTCTCTCTGCGGGGTGAGAAGTAGTGGCGGAAGAGTGCGACGTTTGGGTGGACCCGACAAAGTTCTCGAGAGATGTGCAGCAGCCATGGTGAGGATGGCGTTGGGGGTGAAGTCAAGGCGGAGGCCATATGTGTTCATGACATCGTGAAGAATTCAGAAAAGGCGGGCGAGCCCACTGAAAAAATCGCGAAGAAGGGTACCCGATGGAGACCTTAGCAGATGTGGCGGCGGAGATGTCCCTCGTCTGTGGAGTGCTTGGGTCACCGTCGACGAAGAGATAGTACAGCTCCGCAGCTCCTTCTGTTGAGCGGGGGATCGAAGAGCCCGCTCCTTCCATGGCGCCATGAGCGCTGCGCCTCGGCGATTCCGCCTTTTCCCTTGTCGGCCTTGAGCCATAGGGAGAGGTGGTGGAGGAAGCCGGCGGCGTTAGTGGCACCGGTGGCAATGGAGGCGGGCGTCGCTCTCTTTGGGCTCGAGAAGAAAGGGGAAGCGGCGGGGGTTTCGATGTGACAGCAAGGGCAAGTGGGCGTCCTGCCCTATTCCCCGCTTATAAAGGGGAGAGGGGCAGGCGTTCGATTTTCCCATTAAAAAGCCCGATCTCCCCACGGCGCCACGTCCGGTGCGTGCCGTTAAGTGGGAGGCGTGGTGGGTCCAAGGCAAATAACGGCGTAATCAAGACCCCGCGTGCCCGTGCCTGTTTTGGGCCTGGCCCATGAGCTTAGCGCCGTGTGTGGCCCGAGCCGGGGCTCTGCCGGTGTACTAGAGTAGAGGTACCCTAGTATCCCGAACTTCGTGCGCGGACATTTACAGCGCCGGCAGGAGCTGGCACGATGACCGCCAAGATCCTCGCGGCTCCTTTGGAGCCATTCAAGAAACAATGTAATCGAGGCCCGGCAAGAGGAGCTTGCCGGGAAGGCCCTCGAGCGCAAAAAACAAGGCCCGGCAAGAGGAGCTTGCGGGGAAGGCTGGTGAGTGGCGCGAAACCCCTAAGCGACAAAGGTTCTGCCGCGGCAAAGCGCTTGCGGGCGGGCAACCTCTCTTCATCTCGCTCCAGCTCACCCGTAGCGTGTCACCAGGGCTCTCCCAAGCTGCAGCGTGTCGGCGGGCTGTGCAGCCAGCGGGGAGCAGCGATAAGCGGCGTGACAGGCTACCATCGTGGCAAGCGGGCGCGCCAGCGGTCCTGTTACCTTTGTTGAGCGGTGAGGCGGGCATTGATGACTCTTGTCCCTTGCCGTCGAGTTAGGTATGGATTCTGTACCTTTGTACAAGCGGTGTACCAACCTATGTTTTACTATCTTACCCTTGTCTACCTGCATGTGGTGACCCCTTGTGCCTATAAAGGAGGCCCAAGTGCAGCGTAGAAAGGGTTCGGTCCAGCTCGGCTTAGTTCATCATACTAAATGCGAAACCACCTGAGGCTAGGTCTTGTAGCTCCCATTGCTCCCTAGAAAGAACACAAGATAATCCACAAAGCAGCAGTAGGGTATTATCTCTCCGGAGAGCTCGAAGCTGGGTAAATCTGCTCGTGTGCATCGCCTCGATCCGCTCTTTGTGCAATCTCCGCCCCCTCCGAACCACAAGGGACCCAGGTCCCGTAGGTGCTCGTGGGACACGATCAGTTCTCCCCGAGACCAGGTAGATGGAGAGTTTGAGAGAGGGGGGAAGAGCTCCGAGACGACAGAGTGGTGCGTGAGAGAGCTATGGGCAACGAGCCAAGGACTTTGTGTGCGTACGATGAGTGCACCCAAGATATCTAGCTTGGACTAGAGAATCATACATAGTGTCTGAGAGAGACCTATAGATGGAGTATATATGCATGCGAACTAGTAGAACCCCCCCGTGAGACACAAGAGAGAGAGAGAGAGAGAGAGAGAGAGAGAGAGAGAGAGAAAGCGAGAGGGACCAACAAGGTTTGTGTGTTGGATCGTGTGACAGAATTGAAGATTGAGAGAGAGAGAGAGAGAGAGAGAGAGAGAGAGAGAGAGAGAGAGGAGTCGGGAGAGGGGAGGTCGTTTTATGCATCAAAGGCTGATATGGGAGAACATGTTATGCGCAATCCACACATGAGCGGATATGTGTATATCAAACAAGTTCATTAATTTGACTTTCAACATGTTCATGGAGTACTATAATCTTGTACAACATGCTATTCGATTGAGGTGTTCAATTTTGGATTTAGTTCACTATTTTGACTGGTGAGCAGGCTATTTCATTGAATCGAGATATTTCATTTTGGTTTTGATTCCCGTTTTTGAGTGGGTCAACTATTTGTCATATAGTAAATCGCTAACTTAGCGAGCATGTAAAAACACATTACTCCGAGCATCATCTCTCTATCTAAAAAGAAGTGGCAAGCTAATATTTCAAAATTTGATTCGAATCAACTTGGTAAGGTAAGCGTGGATGCTCGTTCTCCCAAATTTTGAATGAACGTTAAACATCCTCTGCTTTCGGTGGAATTCGCCGAGCAAATAAATGGGAGACGCGAAATTACCGTCTTATGTGGGAGACGCATTAATTGGCCCGTTGTACATCGAGGGTAGGTTTGTAACTTCATCCAACCGCGCCTTCTCCTCGGCCGAAATGACATGTGCTGAATAGTTCATAAACCATGGTCGACAAAACACGCTCTCCTCGCCTGAAATAGCTCGCGCCCACTATTTTTAAACACGCTCTCCTCGCCCGAAATCGCTCGCGCCCACTATATTTCAAAACACGCCCTCCTCGCCCGAAATCGCTCTCGCCCACTATTTGGGGAGAAGCAAAGTTACTCTACTATCCTGGACCCTCAGTACACAGACCCAAGCCAAGAAGCCTAAAGGCAGGCGTAGAACTGTAACTCCCCCTCACATTTCAGACAAATGCGTCCGTAAAACATGGTTCCACTCCCCTCCCAATTCCCCCCTCCCATTCATACCTCGTGGGTGCCAAATGACCTTCTCCCCGGAAGCTCCCTTCTCTCGAGCCACGAAACATCAGCCCCTCCTCCATGGCACCCACCACTGCATCAATTTCACAGCCGCCCTCCTCCCTAATGCCGGAGACGCTGTCCATTTGCCGTCGTGCCTTTGGGCGTGTGCACATTACTCCGTGCTCTTGGAGCTGCCTCGGCAGACGGCGCGTGAACCGTGCGAGCCGATTCGCCACGCCGTTGTTCCGCAGTGCGGGCGGCTCAACCGGATCCGTCGAGTCGGCGCTGCTTCCCCGTAGCCGTCGACCGTTGCAACATCGCTGTTTCCCTGCGGCCGGTGGCCACAGCAACCGCGCCGGCCTCACCGACTTGGCAGCTGGACCTGCCTACTTCACCATGCAGCCAGATAGGTCGCACCCTCATCTCAAATCACTTTATTTGGGCGTCAGTTGTCTGAATTTTTATTCTTGGCCAATCGATTCCCAATGGGAAGCAGCACCCCTCAAGGCGATGGAGCTCCTAGGTTGCCGTTTGGCTGGTGTCTAACGTAAGGGTGCGGGGCCGCAAGTTTGCTGCAAAAGCAGCGCTTAGATGGCTATCTTAGAGTTGCGTGGGTTGAAGGTACTGCCGCCGCCGGATCTGGATGACAGTGTGGTGGGGCGGGGAGCAGGGTTTTGGGCAGGGCCACGGACGGCAGAGGCAAGCTGCTCTGCCATTGGTCACTGGCTCTTCGGGGAAGATTCCTAACAATGTCAGTTGAGAGGCACAAGACGGCCATCAAGCCATCCGGCGTAGATCAGACAGTACCAAAATAAAATAAAATCGTGTGACCCCAATTTAGTCTTGATCAGCAGGCGTGTGACCACTCTCGTACCTTCTTTGTTGATCTTTTAGTGTATTTCTTGAGATCAAAGAGATGTGTCGTTCTTAACATCATGCGTTATCTGCATCTTGACCACACCGTCTTCCGACTCACGCAGCTGCTCCAACAAGGAAGCATACACGGAAGGGAGCTATAGTCCCCACTCAGCAGTTCCTGCATCGAATCGCGTGCGACATGGACATCCACAACAAGCTGCAGGGCCATCGACAAATCAGCACATGATGCTCACTCCTATGGATGGCGGCGGATAGGTTGTACCCTCATCTTACTTGTGTGCAACATTTATGGCTTTTTTATTCATCTAAGCATGGAAAATAGATTATCACATTTCACTGTATATACATGTTGATCTCTTACGGGTCTTGTTCAGGAGTTAATGTTGTTCCATAGTTCAGCTAAGATACTTGTTCTTTAGGTAACGCCGTTCCATAGTTATCATCCATCAGCCAATGCTATCCCACATGCTGGTGATTATAGTATTATACCACTTCTGGTATTACCTATGTTGTTCTTTAATACTTTTGTGTGCCATCTAGTTAATCTCGAGTACAAATGATACGTCTCCAACGTATCTATAATTTTTGATTGCTCCATGCTATATTATCTACTGTTTTGGACAATATTGGGCTTTATTATCCACTTTTATATAATTTTGGGACTAACCTATTAACGAGGCCCAGCCCAATTGTTATTTTTTGCCTATTTGAGTTTAGCAGAAAAGGAATATCAAGCGGAGTCAAGCGGAATGAAACCCCGGGAGCGTGATTTTGAACGAACATGATCCGAGATACTTGGACCCTATGTCAAGAAACAAGGGAGGAGTCCACGAGGTAGGGGGGCCGCGCCCACCCCGAGTAGCGCCCTCCATGATGGATGCCCCTCCGTACTCCTTCCTCCTATATATACCTATGTACCCCCAAGCGATCGAATCTGGGCCAAAACCCAATTCCACCGCCATGCAACCTTACATACCCACGAGATCCCATCTTGGGGCCTGTGCAGAGCTCATGGGAGGAGCATCACTACTAGAAAAACCCCTACTAATGGCGCACCTAATATGGCTACTAATGGCGCATCGTAGTGCGCCATTAATGCTGCGCCATTAGTATTTTTACTAATGGCGCACCACTGATGCGCCATTAGTATCTGATATACTAATGGCGCACCATGTAATCGCCATTAGTATCGAGTATACTAATGGCGCACCATGTAATCGCCATTAGTATAGCCCTGATCGCGCCATTAGTATCTGGTATACTAATGGCGCACTACTAAAAGTCGCCATTAGTATCGGTATACTAATGGCGCACCTATAAAATCTTGCCATTAGTAACATTTTTTTCAATTTTTTTAAATTTTTTAAAAAATTTCAATTTTAAAAATTTTTCTTAATCTCGATTCACTATGGCTTAATCTCGGGTCAATATGCTTAATCTCAGGTCAAATCGCACTCCGTGGTCAAACTTCCCGAAAGGTCACCCATCCTCACACTACTCCAGCCCAAGCACGCTTAACTTGAGTTCTATCCAACTGACAACAGCTCACTTCACGGGCACTTGTTGATATATCTAGCATATCAATCTGTTATACCTTATTGATGTCTAGGACTTTGTTCATGTTAATGACTATGATGAAATTTTGAAAATATTTCAAACTTCTCGATCATATTACGTATTAACTTTTGAAAAAATTCAATTTTTTAAATTAGTAATTTTTTCTGTTACTAGTGGCGCACCACATCCACGGTGCGCCACTAGTAAGTTGAAATTTTTGAATTTTTTGCCGCTAGATCTTGAAAGCCCGTAACTTTTTTTCTGTTAGGTTTTGGGGATTTTGAAAATGTTTAACAGGGTTCCCCGTTAAATTTGGATGTAACTTTTCGAGTAGATGATTTTTCATATAAAAACTTTTTCATCAGAGTTAGTATGCAAAAGTTATGCCCATTTTACAAATTCTCGAGAGATTTTGCAAATGAAGTCGAAATTCATATTTGCAAATTTTCCCAACAACTAGACCACATATCACATGGAAACTTATTTTCTTTTATTTTTTGACATTTTCATCATTTTCTTTTATTTTTTAAAAGCTGAAAAAGCGATCCACGAAGTGCATTCGGTGGAAGGTGGCCAAGTTACTAATGGCGCATCGTGGGGTGGTGCGCCATTAGTAGTTGAACTACAAATGGCGCACGACTCCCACGGTGCGCCATTAGTAGTTTTGAAAAAATAAAAAAAAATGATATTTTTCTGATATTTTTTTTTTAAAAAAACTTAGTAATGGCGCAACAGTGGAAAGTGCGCCATTACTAGTTAAAACTAGTAATGGCGCACCACTCCATGGTGCGCCATTAGTAACAAAAAATTTTCTTATGTTTTTTCCCAAACTACTAATGGCGCACCACACACCAGGTGCGCCATTAGTATATATTACTAATGGCGCCGAGACATGGTGCGCCATTAGAATATACTAATGGCGCACCACATCACAGGTGCGCCATTAGTAGCCATTCCATCTATAGCCCTTTTTGTAGTAGCATCCATCACGGAGGGCTTCTACATCAACACCATAGCCTCTCCGATGAAGTGTGAGTAGTTTACCTCAGACCTTCGGGTCCATAGTTCGTAGCTAGATGACTTCTTCTCTCCTTTTGGATCTCAATACAATGTTCTCCCCCTCTCTCGTGGAGATCTATTCGATGTAATCTTCTTTTTGCGGTGTGTTTTTTGAGAACGATGAATTGTGGGTTTGTGATCAAGATTATCTATGAACAATATTTGAATCTTCTCTGAATTCTTTTATGTATGATTGGTTATCTTTGCAAGTCTCTTCGAATTATCAGTTTGGTTTGGCCTACTAGATTGGTTTTTCTTGCAATGGGAGAAGTGCTTAGCTTTGGGTTCAACCTTGCGGCGTCCTTTCCTAGTGATAGTAGGGGCAGCAAGGCACGTATTGTATTGTTGCCTTCAAGGATAACAAGATGGTTTTTTTTATCATATTGCATGAATTTATCGCTCTACATCATGTCATTTTGCTTAAGGCGTTACTCTGTTTTCATGAACTTAATACTCTAGATGCATGCTGGATATCGGTCGATGAGTGGAGTAATAGTAGTAGATGCAGGCAGGAGTCGGTCTACTTGTCTCGGACGTGATGCCTGTATACATGATCATACCTAGATATTCTCATAACTATGCTCAATTTTGTCAATTGCTGAACAGTAATTCGTTCACCCACCGTAAAATATTTATGCTCTTGAGATAAGCCACTAGTGAAACCTATGGCCCCCGGGTCTATCTTCATCATATTAATATTCCAACAATTAGTTATTTCCTTTGCTTTTTTACTTTGCTTTTATTTTACTTTGCATCTTTATCACAAAATACCAAAAATATTATCCTATCATATCTATCAGATCTCACTCTCGTAAGTGATCGTGAAGGGATTGACAACCCTTATCGCGTTGGTTGCGAGGAGTTATTTGTTTTGTGCTGGTACAAGGGACTCGTGGCGTAGCCTCCTCTTTGGATTGATACCTTGGTTCTCAAAAACTGAGGAAATACTTACGCTACTTTGCTGGACCATCCTTCCCTCTTCAAGGAAATCCAACGCGGTGCTCAAGAGGTAGCAAGAAGAATTTACGGCGCCGTTGCGAGAGTCTCGCAAAAGTCAACATACCCAGTACCCATCACAATCCCTTATCTCCCGCATTACATTATTTGTCATTTGCCTCTCGTTTTCCTCTCCCCCACTTCACCCTTGCCATTTTATTCGCCCTCTCTTTTTCATTCGCCTCTTCTTCGCTTGTTTTTCGTTTGCCCGTGTGTTGGATTGCTTGTTTGTCACGATCGCTCAAGATAATACCAAATTGTGTGACTTTACCAATACCAACAATAATGATTTCCTTAGCACTCCGATTGCTCCTCTTACCAATACTGAATCTTGTGAAATCAATGCTGGTTTGTTGAATCTTGTCATGAAAGATCAATTCACCGGCCTTCCTAGTGAAGATGCCACTACTCATCTAAATAGCTTCGTTGATTTGTGTGATATGCAAAAGAAGAAAGATGTTGGTAATGATATTGTTAAATTGAAGCTATTTCCTTTTTCGCTTAGAGATCGTGCTAAAGCTTGGTTTTCATCTTTGCCTAAAAATAGTATTGATTCTTGGAACAAGTGCAAAGATGCTTTTATCTGTAAGTATTTTCCTCCCGCTAAGATCATCTCTCTTAGAAACGATATTATGAATTTTAAGCAACTTGATCATGAACATGTTGCACAAGCTTGGGAGATAATGAAATTAATGATACGTAATTCCCCTACTCATGGTTTGAATTTATGGATGATTATACAAAAATTTTATGCCGGATTTAATTTTGCTTAAAGAAATCTTTTGGATTCGGCCGCGGGAGGCACTTTTATGGAAATCACTTTAGGAGAAGCTACTAAACTCCTAGATAATATTATGGTTAATTATTCTCAATGGCACCTTTGAAAGATCTACTAATAAAAGGTGCATGCGATAGAAGAAATTAATGTTTTGAGTGGAAAGATGGATGAACTTATGAAATTATTTGCTACTAAGAGTGTTTCTTCTGATCCTAATGATATGCCTTTGTCTACTTTGATTGAGAATAATAATGAATCTATGGATGTGAATTTTGTTGGGAGGAATAATTTTGGTAACAACACGTATAGAGGAAACTTTAATCCTAGGCCTTATCCTAGTAATTCCTCTAATAATTATGGAACTTCCTACAACAACTCTTATGGAAATTTTAACAAGATGCCCTCTGAATTTGAGACTAATGTTAAAGAGTTTATGAATTCGCAAAAGAATTTCAATGCTTTGCTTGAAGAGAAATTGCTTAAAGTTGATGATTTGGCTAGGAACGTTGATAAAATTTCTCTTGATGTTGATTCTTTAAAGCTTAGATATATTCCTCCTAAGCATGATATCAATGAATCTCTCAAAGCCATGAGAATTTCCATTGATGAGTGCAAATAAAGAACCGCTAGGATGCGTGCTAAGAAAGATGCCTTTATAAGAGCGTGTTCTTGTAGTTCCTACGAAAATAAAGATGAAGATCTAAAAGTTATTGATGTGTCCTCTATTAAATCTTTGTTTTGCAATATGAATCTTGATAATGATGGGACTGAATATGATCCACCTTTACCTAGAAGGCGTTCCAAAAATTCGGAGTTTTTAGATCTTGATGCTAAAATTGATAAAAGTGGGATTGAAGAGATCAAAACCCTAGATGTTGCTAAACCCACTATTTTGGATTTAAAGGAATTTAATTATGAAAATTGCTCTTTGATTGATTGTATTTCCTTGTTGCAATCCGTGCTAAATTCTCCTCATGCTTATAGTCAAAATAAAGCCTTTACCAAACATATCGTTGATGCCTTGATGCAATCTTATGAAGAAAAGATTGAGTTGGAAGTTTCTATCCCTAGAAAACTTTATGATGAGTGGGAACCAACTATTAAAATTAAGATTAAGGATCAGGAATTTTATGCTTTATGTGATTTGGGTGCTAGTGTTTCCACTATTCCCAAAACTTTGTGCGATTTGCTAGATTTCCGTGATTTTGATGATTGCTCTCTAAACTTGCACCTTGCGGATTCCACCATTAAGAAACCTATGGGAAGAATTAATGATGTTCTTATTGTTGCAAATAGAAACTATGTGCCCGTATATTTTATCGTTCTTGATATAGATTGCAATCCTTCATGTCCTATTATTCTTGGTAGGCCTTTCCTTAGAACGGTTGGTGCAATTATTGATATGAAGGAAGGGAATATTAGATTCCAGTTTCCATTAAAGAAGGGCATGGAACACCTTCCATAGGAAGAAAATAAAATTACCATATGAATCTATCATGAGAGCCACTTATGGATTGCCTACCAAAGATGACAATACCTAGATCTATCCTTGCTTCTATGCCTAGCTAAGGGCATTAAACGATAGCGCTTGTTGGGAGGCAACCCAATTTTATTTTTAGTTTTTTTTTTGCTTTTGCTTCTGTTTAGGAATAAATCTTTGTTCTAGCCTCTGGTTAGATGTGTTTTTATGTTTTACTTAGTGTTTGTGCCAAGTTAAACCTATATGATCTTCTTGGATGATAGTTATTTGATCTTGCTGTAATTTTGTCGGGGAAACTGATCCACGAACACCTATGGGACAGCGGACCGAGCCCCTTCGGTTCGGCGGGGGCGAATCGCCTGAAGAAGCGGTCGGTGGCACATGAGCAGTTTACCCAGCCGGAGCTCTCGGAGAGATAACACTCCCTACTGCTGCATGTCTAAGTGTATTGAGTTCTTGCTCGGGGCGCTGAGTGCTTTCTTTCCTTCCACCCCCCTCTCGTTGCGCATGTGCCTCCTTTTATATGCTCAAGGGGTCTCCGTCGGTGTAGCGTAGACAAGGGTAAAAATGGAAAAGGAATTGCGGTTGGTACAACTACTTATGCAGTGTATCATACCTAACCCGACGGCGGGGACAAAGGCATTAAATGCCCGTCTATATCGCCCAAGCAGTGCAAAAAGGACCATCGGGGCGCCACGCTTGCCACGATGGCAATCTTGTCGGCGTCGCTTGCCACAGCGCACGCTGGCAGCACTGACCTCTTGCCGCGGCGCTGAAAGGTACCAGGCGACACGTTGGTGGATGTCTTTGGGCCTTGGAATCTGAGTGGTAGTTTGTCACGGCAAGCGCCTTGCGCGGTCGTTGTCTTGTCGCGTCCGGAAGCTTGTCGCTCACGGGGCCTCGCCGGGGCGCGTGGCGCGTCGCGGCAAGTTCCTTGAGATGCCCCGGTTGGCCTTCCCGGCAAGCTCCTCTTGTCGGGGCCTTGTCTCCTTGGCTTGAGATGCCTTGGTTGGCCTTCCCGGCAAGCTCCTCTTGCCGGGGCCTTGTTTCCTTGGCTTGAATACTTTGTTCTTGAATGGCTCCAAAGGAACCATGGAGGACCTTGGCGGTCACCCAAAACAGGGCACGGGCACGCGCGGCCCGGTAGAAGTGCCGATCCGCCCCGATGAACAGAAGATCCTCACCCGCGACACCACCGATGATGAGATGCAGCGCGCCGCCACAGCTGGAAGAGGCGGCGGCAGCAGCTGCCTTGGGTGAGTTCAGTTCACCGTGGAGGCGAGAGGCAGCAGAGGCGGCAAGCCTTGCGAGCAAAAGGAGCT
The DNA here is from genome assembly GCA_021605205.1 of Aegilops longissima. Taxonomy (NCBI): domain Eukaryota; kingdom Viridiplantae; phylum Streptophyta; class Magnoliopsida; order Poales; family Poaceae; genus Aegilops; species Aegilops longissima. The sequence goes on from JAHIAM010002829.1 coordinate 34,783, forward strand.
TGCGGCGAGGAGAGCTTGTCGAGCTGAAGCTGAGTCGGCGAGCCCGCCCGGCGCGGCGACTCGTTGAGATCGACTCCTCCTCTTACTCCCCTCGGACAGCTCGCGCCAGCGGGCCCCAGCTCCACCAAGAAGGCGTCTCCATAAGGCCGGGGGCGTGGCGGGCGGCAGGCAGGTCCAGCAGCTACCGCGCCCGGCGCCTGCTCCACCGCGGCAAGCACTTGTTGCAGCAGGAGCACCTCACGCCCAGCTGCGGCAGCTGGGCGGGGCCCTCCCGGACC
>JAHIAM010002830.1:0-28789 GCA_021605205.1 Aegilops longissima
GCTGGAATCCGAGAAGGAATCTTTCTTATGTTCCAAACCGACTTTGGAGAGGCCCTATCTCCAAGTAACGACCCATGGCTCAACATATAAATAGAGGGGCAGGGCTAGCCCCTAAAGCACACCACAATTCACCAAGCCATGTGCAGGCGCCCCCTCTCCCTCTAGTTCATCTGATGCTCTAAATCTGTTGTGCTTGGCGAGCCCAGCAGAAATAGTTTCACCATCACCGTCACCGCGCCGTCGTGCTACCGGAACTCATCTACTACTTCGCCCCTCTTGCTGGATCAAGAAGGTGAGGATGTCATCGAGCTGAACGTGTGCTGAACGCGGAGGCGCCGTACGTTCGGTGCTTGATCGGAACGGATCGTGAAGGTGTACGACTACATCAACCACATTGATAAATGCTTCCTCTTAACGATCTACATGGGTATGTATATTATCTCCCCCTCTCGTAGCAATGCATCTCCATGGATAGATCTTGTGTGTGCGTAGAATTTTTTTTGTTTTCCATACAACGTTCCCCAACACCTTTTGAAGCTGAAGGACACGCCTACTACCTCACCATCATCATCATCACCGAAGAAAGATGCTTGAGTACACGGGTATGGTCACTCCCCTTAGCTTGTGCCAAGCTTGGGGGAGGTGCCCCGGTATCGTATCACCATCACTTTTATTATCTTTACCTACTTTTAGTTCAATCCTTAGCTATTTCGTGATTTATTTGAATAAAAGTTAAGTATGATCTATTTTCGATTGCTAGTTTCGTGAGCTATCTATCTATGCAATATCGAGTTGAGAGTTATATAATAAAGAGTAGTTTGATTTTTGCTTCTTTATTTTTATGTTTCAATCTTAGCAATGAAAACCGTGAAAAGATCATATGATAATCTCATGGAAAATAATAACATCACATAAAGAAAAGTGTAAGTGGTAAAATTTATTGAAAGTTAACAAACATATCATTGGTCGATGATGCAATTCATGAAAAAGTTAATATGGGAAGAGAAGATTCACATATAAATATACCATCTTGGACATCTTTTATGATTGTGAGCTCCCATTAAGTATCTTGTGTCAAATTTTTGACGGTCGACAAGGAAGACAACGTAATGAGTTATGTTTGCTTATATCCACATAGAAGTTATATTGTTATAGATCCTCCAACATGTGGTGCTTGCTCGTTATATTTGCTAGCCAAAACTCCGCACCAAGTAGAGGTACTACTTGTGCATCCAAAAATCCTTAAGCCCGGTCTCATGTCATGAGAGTCCACTATATCTACCTATGGACTGAATAAGATCCTTCAAGTAAGTAGTCATCGGTGCATAAAGCAATCAAAATTGCTTCTAAATATGTATGAACTTTTATTTGTAAGGGAAAATAAGCTTTGTACGATCTTGTGATGGTAAAGAAATAGAAGTGATGGACCGCATAATAAAGGTTGCTATCACAAGGGGCAATATAAAGTGGCGTTCCTTTGCATTAAGAGCTTGCACATCCAAAATCAAAAAGTGCATGACAATCTCTGCTTACCTTTGCGAAAGGCCTATCTTTTAATCTTATGTATTTACTTTTCATGCAAGAGTCAATAGGGTTCTCCTCTATTCCTTTTTATTTTTCTCTTTTGCAAGCATCATGTGGTGGGTAAAGATCTAGGCATATATATCCAGTTGTATACGAGTGATCATGAGTTATTATTGTTGATGTTACCCTTGACGTAAATGAGTTGGGAGGCGAAACTATAAGCCCCTATCTTTCTATGTGTCTAACTGAAACTTTTGCTCCATATATATGTCGCGAGTGTCAGCAATCATAGAATACTAGATGATAGTTGAGTATGTGGACTTACAAAACAAAAGCTCTTACATGAGATCCTTCCTGAAAATATGATGAATTGCAATTGCCTTGTTGACTGAGAACATAGTTTGTTAGTTTTCAAGAAATTTTATGCTTTATATTTCATTTTTGTGATGATTTGTTACTTGTCCACGAGAAGTTTTATGATAATGCATATTTATGCTATAATAATGATCATGATGCTTCTATGTTCGTATTTTGTTTTTATCGACACCTCTCTCTCTAAAAATGCGGTCATGATTATCGATATCGGCTTTCGCTTGAGGACAAGCGAGGTCTAAGCTTGGGGGAGTTAATCTGTCCATTTTGCATCATGTTTTCCTAATGTCATTTATGATGTTTTTGATCAATATAATACTTTTTGGTGTAATTCTAATGCCTTTTCTCTCTTAATCTGCAAGATTTATATGAAGAGGGAGATTGTTGGTAGCTGGAATCATGGACTTGAAAAAGCTATGTCAGATATACCTATTCTACACACCTCCAAATAAGCCGAAACTTCACGGAGCATTATTTTGGAATATATAAAAATATTGGAGAAAAAACCAGAGGAGGCTACCCAGGTGCCCATAAGGCACCAGGGCGCATCCACCAGCCTGGGTGTGCCCTGGTAGCTTGTGGGGCCCCTGGCCAGCCTCTGTGGCCCATCTTCTGGTATATAATCCCATTTTCCCTAGAAAAAATCATGGGAGGACTTTCGGGAGAAGCTGCACCGTGTCGAGGCGGAACCTGGGCAGGAGTACTTTTGCTCTCCAGTGGGGCGATTTTGTCGGGATCTCCCCCGGGAGAAATCAAAGCCATCAACATCACCAACAACCCTCTCATCGTGAGAGGACCAAACTTCATCAACATCTTCAACATCACCATCTCATCTCAAACCCTAGTTCATCTCTTGTATTCAATCTTTGTCTCGAAACCTCAGATTGGTACCTGTGGGTTGCTAGTAGTGTTGATTACATCTTGTAGTTGATGCTAGTTGGTTTATTTGGTGGAAGATTACATGTTCAGATCCTTAATGCTATTCAATAAACCTCTAATCTTGGACATTAATATGATTTGCGACTCGTTACTTTTGTTCTTGAGGACATGGGAGAAGTCTTATCATAAGTAATCAGGTGAATTTGGTATTCGTTCGATATTTTGATGATATGTATGTTGTTGCTTCCTTTAGTGGCGTCATGCGAACGTCGAATACATGAAACTTCACCATCTTGGGCCTAAGGGAAGGCATTGCGGATTAGTAATTAGATGAAGGGTTGCTGGAGTGACAGAAGCTTAAACCCTAGTTTATGCGCTATTCCGTAAGGGGCTGATTTGGATCCATATGTTTCATGCTATGGTTAGATTTATCTTAATTCTTTTTTGTAGTTGCGGATGCTTGCGAGAGGGGTTAATCATAAGTGGGAGGCTTGTTCAAGTAAGAACAGCACCCCAAGCACCGGTCCACCCACATATCAAATTATCAAAGTAGCGAACGCGAACCATACTAACAGGATGAAAGTGACTAGATGAAATTCTCGTGTGTCCTCAAGAACGCTTTGCTTATTATAGGAGATCGTTCCGGCCTGTCCTTTTCTACAAAAAGGATTGGGCAACCTTTCTGCACCTTTGTTACCATTACTACTTGTTGCTCATAACAAATTACCTTGCTATCAAACTATCTGTTACGGATAATTTTAGTGTCCGCAGAAAATACCTTGCTGAAAACCGCTTGTCATTTCCTTCTGCTCCCTGATACTTGTGGGTCATCATGCCTATATAAGCCACATGATTTAGTCCGTATAGACAGAATCAGAATTACTAGTCGTAGGGTTTAGAACACAACATACAATCTCGAGGTGGATCATCTTTTACTCGATACTCCATCATGAGTACAATCAAAGTAGGACATAGGGTTTTACCTCTTCGAGAGGGCCCAAACCTGGGTAAACATGTTCTCCCTTGTCTCCTATTACCCATCATTCCAGATCCACAGCTCGGGACCCCCTACACTGGATTTAGTACCGACACACACATTTGACCTTACATCTTATATAATTTTTAAGAGGATTCAATAAACTACTCACCAAAGATATCCATTACTCATCGGATAAAAGAGCCTTTCCTTGATCAGAAAGGAACTAGATGGTCCACTTTATTAAACAAAAACAAACTAAATTTTAACTAGAAATCACCATCCAAAGTGATAAAGAAGAAATAAGAGCTTCAGAATCTCCCCAAGCTTAACATTCTAAGCCGGCTAAATTCATTTGCCCACCTCATTATTAGTACTAGTATTATTGGGAGGTGTGGGCATGGAGCTATGAGCGAGCATCTTGCAAAGAAGTTCATTGATATCTTCCAAGGTGGCGATGCGAAGCTTGAGTACATCTACCCTCTCCTCAAAATTTGAGATGACCCTCAAGCTAGTGGCAAGGACCGTCTTGATGTCATTGGCAATCTTATTCTCCATATCCTTAATATGATCATGTAAAAGCTCACATTCAATTAGTGAACCATTAGCATGTACCTCAAGTTGGCGAACTTTATTGTTGATGGGACGTGGATGAGTATTTGGAGTGTAGTCATGGTCTCCAAGAAACTTCTTCTTACTAAGGGACAAGACGGTGATACGTGCGCCGATGGTGAAATTCTTGCATGGTACAGGGTTCCCCTATTTGATGTCCTTCGATGACCCATCGATAGTGCATCCGTCCATACCGCAACTATCCATGATGGTTGGAGTGTTCTGACAAAAGATACGTCATCACTGGTACAAATAATTTGACCAACTCGATTGGATTTTTTCCCGATTTCTTACTTGCCCGCTCTTCCTCTTCCTCCTCTTCTTCAAAAATTACCTCCCATGGCTCTTCTTCAGATGAGGAAGCGTCTCTCTCCATGCGACATGCCCTCTCCCGCTTCTTTCCATGCAGTGGAGATTCATCTTCAAGTTCTAAGTCTTCCTCATGGTGCTGGTTCGAACCATGTGGAGGGCTTCCTTCCTTGATGAGATGGCCGTCCTCCTTCCAAGAAGAGGTTTGTATTTAATCCCATGAATGTACCATGGATCTGCGATCTCTCTTCGTGCATGAACTTGACAAAGGGTCTAAAGAGATTGATCTTGTTATTTGTGAGGAGAGAAACTACCTCTAATGTTATCACATCAAAGACATTAGCGTGATCTATGCCACGCACATTCCCAAGGAGTGGGAGCGTACGCTTCGGGATGTCTACATCTTGGAGCGTGTAGCCCCGGAATTCAACTTGTGGTTGGCTTGCCCGATCACTTTTGACAAAAAGGACCACCCGGCCAGTATCCGTCATGGAGGGACGGCAGCTCCGGTCCTAGATCCCGTTGGCGATGGGTTTCACTTAACCTGCATTCTTATGGATGGCAGAAGCTATCTGAACCTAATCTACGCTGATACGATCAGGAAGATGGGCATTGATTCGTCAAGAATCCAGCCCAGTAACACCACTTTTAAGGGTGTCATCCCCGGCATAGAGGCCCGATGCAGGGGCACTGTAACACTGGAAGTTGTTTTCGGCTCCACTGACAACTTCCGAAAGTGAGGACTTGATTTTTGATATTGTCCCCTTCTGCAGTGGCTATCATGCATTGCTTGGTTGTACTGCGTTAGCCTACTTTAACGCGGTACCGCACTATGCCTACTTAAATCTTAAAATGTCGGGGTCCAATGGCGTCATCACCATCAACGGTAACACAGAGTGTTCCCTTCGTATGGGGGAGCAAACAGCAGCCTACACAGCCGACTCCCAGGCAGCCGAGGAAGTGGCCCAATGATCTGCTCGGCTGGATCCACCAGGTTCTTTGAAGCGCATCCGCATTCTGACTCTGGCTCAAGTACTCAATCACGTGAATCCTAAATAGGGATACGTGCTCCCCAGCTCCTTCCTCATGGTAGTAGACTATGTACCTAGAGTACATAACTTTGCACTTAAAATTCCTTGTGAGCTTCGGGAGCAGAAAAATAGGGTGTATCATCTCGGCTTACCCGAACATACCCGACACCTGGCGATCTCTACGGCACAATAAAGGCCCCCAAGGAAATACATTTGACGCATCGTCAGGCTATCATTACGGCCCAAGCATCGTAAGGGGCCCCGCATTTAGGATGCGCCAAGCACAGCCTATGCAGAGTAGTTGGTCGTCTTCACACATCCTTGGCATCGACAAGGCAAAGCTTGTCAACAGCACGAAGGCGCAGACGTGCTACAGGGAAAAGACACGGGCCAATCGCCCAGTTCATTAAAGCCCTGTACCATACTCCATTACCCTTTTTTCCTTTTTCCATACTCTCTGTATCGGTTATGGTTCTTCCATGTAAACAGCTCTGCATGTATGATCAAGCCTCATGAATGCTAAAGGAGACCTTTCTTCGGTCCTAGTACAACTTTGAGTGTCGTTTTTATTCTTTGTCCTTTCGCCTCACGACAATAAATAAAGATGGGCTCGGCTTTCAACCGGTGGCTTGGATTTCGAACCAAGCTTGTGTTCAAGTCCAAAAATTGTTCGACATCTCGGATAGAGCATTATATGCATTAGTTTTGAATTGTGATGATGGTCAATGATTGGGTTGCCCGGCTCCTGTGTTTACCTCCTATGTTTTGCTATGTTCAGCTAGGAGTGTTAAGGGAGAACCACTGTAATTGTATTTCCAGCTAGAATTGTCAATGCCTCAGTGGAGGAAGCCGAAAATCGACTATCACAATAAGTGCAAACTGGTCGCCAATCCGAAGATAGTGTCAATCTAAAAGTCACTAGGGGTTACACCGTGCTAAATGAAGGGTCCTTGTTACAACGACCGAGGTGTTAAGCTAGGTGCACCTTGGCTAGGCCGATCACCACTGCACCAGGGGCTAGATAAACTACCCCACAAGTCGAGCTCCTATGACTAAGTGAATGTTCTCAAGCCTTTATAGTCTGATTGCCTGGTTTCTCTAAACACGCCATCACCTTCGGGCTCCGAGACGTCGGCTAAGGGTGTAAGCGTTTTAAAGAAACACCTTGTGTGGCATCTACATGGGGGCTGCAGCCGATGACTGGCCGCTTTCAAAATGAAGAACAGTCGCACGGGAACAACAATAACACATCGGATAAAAATGATCAATTAACAAAGGATAACTAGTTTTATAAACATTCTCCTCGGCATACCAAGGGAAAATCAGAACCTGAGTTTTGCGTGCTTACATTGGGCCTCGGTCACCCGAGCACCATCGTGCACCTTGGCCAGAAATTGTTCTGGGGATCCTATTCTTTCCTGCTGGAGGTCCGGAGGCGATGTCCAATGGATTTATCTTTGGGAAATGCGCCATTGTAGAGGCATATGCCCTTTCTGCTCCCTCCAGACAGTCCAAGAACTTCCACCTTTCCACCTGGGGGCTGGTTGTCGGTGTCAAAACCGGCGGATCTCGGGTAGGGGGTCCCGATCTATGCGTCTGAGGCTGATGGTAACGGAAAGCAAGGGACATAATGTTTACCCAGGTTCGGGCCCTCTCGATGGAGGTAAAACCCTACTTCCTGCTTGATTAATATTGATAATATGAGTAGTGCAACAGTAGATCTACCACGAGATCATAGAGGCTAAACCCTAGAAGCTAGCCTATGATGATTATGGTTGTGATCGTGATCGGCCTTCTAAGGACCATCCTCTCCGGTTTATATAGACACTGGAGAGGGCTAGGGTTTACATGGAGTCGGTTACAAGGAAGGAAATATATTATCCGGATCGCCAAGCTTGTCTTCCACGCAAAGGAGAGTCTCATCCGGACACGGGACGGAGTATTGAGTCTTGTATCTTCATGCTCCAATAGTCCGGACAAAGTATATAGTCGGCTGTCCGGATATTCCCCTAATCCAGACTCCTCGGTAGCCCCTGAACCAGGCTTCAATGGCGATGAGTCGGTAGCGATCTTGTCTTCGGCATTGCAAAGGCGGGTTCCATCTCGAATTCTCCAAAGTACATTACGACGGGTAGTGTCCGGCTTCCCCTTAATGTATACTCTTCGGCTTTTGTGCCTCAATAATGACCTCCTCCACGTGTCGGCGAATGCGAGCGAGGCATTTTTCATTGCCACCCCTGATCCAGCAGGTTGACCATCTATTTGAGGAGACGGGGATTCCCAGATCCAAACCTCATACTCTTCCCTCGAGCAAGCATCCAACAGAGCCTCCAGAAGAAAACATTTCAACATGGCTGGTCGTCGCAACTCTTCTTCTCGCTCTCCTCGCTCTAAGACGGGGGAATGGGAAGAGTGTTCAGTTCCTCATAGCCGTTTGATAGAGTTACAAACCCAAGGGTATCTTCCACCAGCGTTCATGGTCCCCGTCCGAGCAGGAATAGCCACCTATAATGGCGGGGAGCAAGCGGAGTGATCTCGTAATCCATCTCCAGAGGAGCGAATCTGCCTCATCTCGCATCTGCTAAGGGGCATCGGGTTTCCTATTCACCCGTTTCTTCGTGGGCTCCAGTTGCACAACTTTACCCCTGCCTCCGTGCTACATATAGCAGGATATGTTACCCTTTGCGAGGTGTTTCTAGGCTGCGAGGCTCACTTCGGGTTATGGAAGAAGCTGTTCTGCCTCGTCCCTCGCAACCAGGGAGAATCCCTATGTCAAGTGGGCGGAGCTGAAGTATGGCGCATTGCCGAGACCGGATACCTATCCGGCACCCCCAAGACGGCACCGGAGAACTGGCCTTCGGAATGGTTTTACGTTGATGACGTTCCCCTTCCGGATCCAGTCCGGACAGGTCTCCCCAAGTTTAATGCGCCCGCCGAGGGCATCGAAGCCGTTGGCGCCTCGGGGCCCCCAAGAGGAGGATACTAGGGAAATACACTTCCTGATGAGCAGGATAAAGTTACTGGCCAAATCCGGACTGACGATAGTCGAGATTATGGCAATATGCATGTGCGGGGGGTGCAACCGCTTCAATATCGGGGGAAGATGATGCTACCCGCTGTCGGTGTCAAAACCGGCGGATCTCGGGTAGGGGGTCCCGATCTGTGCGTCTAGGCTGATGGTAACAGGAAGCAAGGGACACGGATGTTTACCCAGGTTCGGGCCCTCTCGATGGAGGTAAAACCCTACTTCCTGCTTGATTAATACTGAAGATATGGTTAGTACAAGAGTAGATCTACCACGAGATCGTAGAGGCTAAACCCTAGAAGCTAGCCTATGATGGTATGATTGTAATTGTGATCGGCCTTCTAAGGACCAACCTCTCCTGTTTATATAGGCAACGGAGAGGGATAGGGTTTACATGGAGTCGGTTAGAAGGAAGGATATATAATATCCGGATTGCCAAGCTTGCCTTCCACGCAAAGGAAAGTACCATCCGGACACGGGTCGAAGTCTTGAGTCTTGTATCTTCACGCTTCAATAGTCCGGATGATGTATATAGTCCGGCTGTTCGGATACCCCCTAATCCATGACTCCCTCAGTACCCTGAACCAGGCTTCAATGACGATGAGTCCGACGCGCAGTCTTGTCTTCGGCATTGCAAGGCGGGTTCCATCTCTGAATACTCCAAAGTACCTGTTACAGCGAATAGTGTCCGGAACTCCATCAGTGTTGTACTCCTTGGCTTCAGTGCCTCAATAATGACCATCTCCACATGTTGAGCAAATGCGAGGAGCCGAGGTATTTTTCGCACTTACTACCCTCAATCTTTTGGGCTGGCCTCCTATTTGAAGAGACGGGGATTCTCAGATCCAAATCTCACTCTTGCCCTTCGAGCAAGCATCCAACTGAGTGCTCCAGAAAAACCATTCCAAAATGGCCGGTCATCACATCTCTTCTGCTCGCTCTCCTCGCTCCAAGCCAGGGGACTGGGAAGAGTGTTCAGTTCCCCATAGTTGTTTGATTGAGTTACAAACCCAATGGTTTCTTCCACATGCATTCATGGTCCCTGTCCGAGCCGGAATAGCCTCCTATGATGGCGAGGAGCAAGCAGAGAGATCTCCGAATCCGTATCCAGAGGAGCGAATATGCCTCATCCCGCATCTGCTAAGGGGCGTCGGGTTTCTTATCCACCCGTTCCTTCGCGGGCTCCTTGAGGTCTACGGCCTCCAGTTACACAATCTTACCCCTGCCTCTATACTACATATAGCAGGGTACGTTGCCCTTTGCGAGCTATTTTTAGGCTGCGAGCCTCACTTCGGGTTATGGAAGAAGCTGTTCTGCCTTGTCCCCCGCAACCAGGGAGAATCCCTATGTCAGGTGGGCAGGGCCGAAGTATGTTGCATTGCCGAGACCGGATACCTATCCGTCACTCCCAAGAAGGTAGCAGACAACTGGCCTTCAGAGTGGTTCTACATTGATGATGTTCCCCTTCCGGATCCAGTCCGGACAGGTCTCCCCCAGTTCAGTAACGCCCCGCTGAGGGCACGACTAAGCTGGCGCCCCCGAGGCCCCCAAGAGGAGGATACCAGGGAAATATATTACCTGATGAGCAGGATAAAGTTACTGGCCGAATCCGGACTGACGATAGTCAAGGTTATGGAAATATGCATAATACGGGGAGTGCAACCGCTTCAATATCGGGGGAAGCCCATGTGGCACTTCAACGGGGAAGATGATGCCACTCGCTGTGGCCATAAGGGTCCGGACTCCGCCACTGCTCTGGCAAGGATATTGTCCGATTTATACAAAGGCGAAGAGGAGGAATTCCTTCACGTGAAACCGCGAGATGGATTCTCCATGTACAACCCTCCAAACTGGGTAAGTTGTCATTTCTTTCCCTACGTCACTTATTGTGGCGTTCTTCGCTAAGATCATCTGCCTCGATATTCTGGCGAGGCGAACCGGGAGGGCCGTAGAAGGAATCACCAGCCCCTCCCCGCAGCCAGAGGACCCCGGCAGGGCCCTAGATCCAGGTCTCGAAGAAGATCCGGATATTACCATGGAGCTCGTCAATGGGATATTTTATCAAGCGAACTGCGATGGCGCCTCAGTGGCCATTACTGCCGACTATCCCGGACTGCTTCCTACGTCGCGCGTAAGACAAGTCGAGGAACCCTATCCTCCGAAGAGGACTCCCTTCAGATGTCATGCCTTACCCTTAAAGTGTCGTGTTTCTGCAGAGACGACGGTCGGAGCGTGGGGCCGAGCCCCTAGGGACTCTTCGGCCAAGGGCGTCCGGATCGGGCAGGCTCAAGAGGAAGGCGGTAAGGGTCGACTCGTCGCTACAGAGGTAAGGCAAAAACTTGTGCTGTGATTATGGTATTTTGAAGTATGACAGCACCCTTTGTGTCCTGTCAGGAAGAGGCGCAGCCGGACTATATCCGGGGATCCTGCCAACCACGCCTCCACCAGCCGGATTCCAGAACCGGCTTCGAGAGCGGAGGCGGGAGCGGGGCCGATGCCGCATAGTTCTCCAACAGAGAATGCGGATATGCTCTCAGCCACGAATTCCGAAGTAGAGAGCGCCATGAATCACCGGCGCCGACAGGTCGTACTTCGGAACAACATCTTTTCCGAAGAGGCATTTAACGCCTTCAATTCGGGAGACGCATACATCCGAGCTGCTCAAGGCGGGCTTGCCCGAGTGACGGACCAGTATACCAAAGATAAATGGGTAAGAAAATTTGATAAGCATGTGTAGCAGTAGCCCCTGAGACTTGAAACGGTTGGAACAACTGTTTTAAGGATCAATTTATGCACAGGTCCTTGTAGATAAGAATGAGCAATTGTCTCAGGAGCTGGAGGAATGCAAGGCCGAACTGAGGGCCGCAAATGCCAAGTTAGAGGAATCCCAAAATCCCTCATCTGGTAACAGTTGTCGCAGACAATCCCGGGGTGAATCCGGAGGGCGTAAGAGAGGACGCATCGCATCTCAAAAGGCAGCTGGAGGCTGGGGAGCGCATTCTTACGCGAGTTAGGCAGGAGAAGAACAATCTTCAAGATGCCAAAATCCAGCTGGACGTGGTGTTAAAAGATCTCCCCGCTCAGCTGGCGGACTCCGTGAAGGAGAACAAAAGGCTTCGATGCGGCATTTACGGTAAGTGCCTAGACGAACTGTAATATAGTTTGGCGAGGAAGTATATTGAAAGAATTTTGCTTGCAGGAATGTTAGCGGGTGCATACGAGGAGGAGATGCCTTCATACGCAAGTGATTTCTGCAAGACCTTTATGGCGCACAAGCGAGCTCGGCAAGTGATGCAGGGTGTTGCTCAGGCTTTGTGGCCATCAAGCTTGCTGCCGAATGGCATGGGGGAGCTTGTGGATATGCTTCAAGGAGCACGCGGCGCTTCCATTGTGGAAGGTGTCCGCTTACCCGAAAGCGCAAGAGAAGCTGGGCTATGGTGAAGGCAGCTACACCAAGATGGACCTGAACCATATGGCCAAGTAGGACGGTGGGGCCCGATGGGCAAGAAATTCCGTGAGTCGGTATATGACCAGGTAGCATTAGCCGCTAAGTATTCTCAACAGGATTGTAAGCTAGATAGCCTGTTGGATGGTATGGAGGAGGAATATAGTCAGTCCAAGTGTATGTAATTTAATGGACATAATTAGCCCTAGCGGATTAAAATCATTTGTCATGGCGGACCTTTTGCTTCAGCCCCGGATCCTACAGTCCGGGGTGTGTCCGAATACCCACTCAGTTATACAAAACCGGCGTATGCGTGGAAACAAGGCGTAGGGGTCATAAGTGCTTGAACAGACAAGTACCCAACTAGTTATGTTATATTACATGGATAGTAAGAAACATCTTCTAGGGAGAATAGTTCCGTTAGGGGTTCCTTTCCCTGGGTACGCATGCGGCGATGCACATGTTCGGACTGCGAACGATGGCGCAGGATACAAGACTTCTGGGGATTTACATTATAATAAATGAATACATCTTTTTTTCACCGACCGAATATTCTCTTAAGGAAACTAGCTTTCGGCTTCACCCAGTCTCGGGTACACATCCGGCTGAACCGACAATAACAATCGCAGAGGTGCTCCCCTTATGCCCTAGCCGAATTAACGAGAACGTAGGGCATAAACACAAGTGCCAGGCAAGCAAGCTTGGCCACATCTTAAGTCATATCGATGCATATAATGGTGAAGAAAAGGCACATATGGAAAAAGAATGCATATGTTATGGGCGAAAAGCCATGTGAGTAATTATTTTTAGCTTCCGTATAGGAAGGCCCCAGGTATTGCTTACGCACCTAGTGCGGCCGGAGTGATCCAGGAGGCCGCACTGTATTGAATACTTTGTGTGAAGAGGAAAAAGGTCGAGAAAGGAAAAAGGGATGGAGCAGAATTAAAAGGAGGGTTAGGAGGCGAACATTGAGTTCGGCGTTAGGCGAGAATCTCCGGAGTCTGGCGCGTTCCATGGGTTCGGCTCAAGTCATTATCGGATGCATTACGTGGCGATGCGCTCCTCCGGTGAGAACTTTGTCAATGATGAAGGACCCTCCACTTGGGATTGAGCTTGTCCTTCTTCTTCTCGGTAGGCGTGAAACGAGCTCGCCAATATTGTAAGTTTTGGCCCACACTTCTACCTTTGATATAAATCGAGCCTGCTGGCGATAGAATGCGAGCGGGCTTTTTGCGACGTCGCGCTCCTCCTCCAGGGCGTCCAAGTTATCCTGTCGATCTAACTCGGCTTCCTTCTCTTCGTACATGCGTAAGCGTGGCGAATAATGTATTATGTCGCAGGGTAATACCGCTTCCGCGCCGTACACCATAAAAAATGGTGTATATCCGATGGTGCAATTCGGCGTGGTCCGCAGCCCCCAGAGTACTGAGTCGAGCTCCTCTACCCAGTGCGTTTTCGACTCTGTCAAGGATCGCACTAGTCTGGGTTTGATGCCGTTCATGATGAGTCATTTGCCCACTCTACCTGGCCGTTTGTTTGGGGGGATGGTAGACGGAAGCGTAATCAAGCTTAATGCCCATTTTTGCGCACCAAGTTTTCACTTTGTCGGCTGTGAAATTTGAGCCATTATCAGTGATGATGCTGTGGGGGACACCGTATCGGTGTACGACCCCGGATATGAAGTCTATTACTGGTCCGGATTAGGCCGTTTTGACTGGTTTGGCTTCTATCCATCTGGTGAATTTGTCCACCATGACCAATAGGTATTTTATCTTATGCCTTCCCCCTTTAAGAGGTCCGACCATATCCAGCCCCCAGACCGCAAAGGGCCAAGTTATGGGGATTGTTTGGAGAGCGGTAGGGGGCATATGACTGATTGGCAAAGAGGCGGCAACCAACGCAATGTTGGACAAGGTCCTGTGCGTCTGCTCGGGCCGTCGGCCAGTAGAAACCTGTATGGAAGGCCTTGCTGACTAATGCTCGAACCGCGGCGTGGTGCCCGCCCAGTCCAGCATGAATTTCAGCCAAGAGCTGCCGCCCTTCCTCTTCGGAGATACATCTTTGGAGTAATCCGGTAGCGCTTTTCTTATAGAGTTCCCCTTTGTATACTTTGTAAGCTTTAGAGCGCCGGACGATGCAGAGTGCTTCATTTTGGTCTTCGGGGAGCTCCTGCCTATTTAGGTAGGCCAAGAAAGGCTCGGTCCACGGGGCGATTACAGCCATCATTTCATGGGCCGAGGATGTTATTTTGGTGGTAGAACCTCCGACTATGTCTGATAGTTCGGAATCTGGGGGTGTATTCGGATCCGCGCTAGTATTGCCGGACTCCCCTTCCCATACTACGGATGGCTTGAACAGCCGTTCCAAGAAAATGTTAGGTAGGACAGGTCACGTTTAGTGCTGATGCGAGCGAGGACATCCGCCGCTTGATTGTTTTCTCGAGCCACATGGTGGAATTCAAGCCCCTCGAACCAAGCTGACATCTTGAGGACAGCATTATGGTTGGCCGCCATTTTTGGGTCCTTGGCATCAAAATCTCCATTTATTTGTGATATTGCAAGGTTTGAATCCTCGCGCACTTCTAGGCGTTGAATGCCCATAGAGACTGCCATCCGAAGACTGTGCAACAGAGCCTCGTATTCGGCTGTATTGTTGGAGTCCGTGTATAATATTTGGAGGACGTACTGGACCGTGTCTCCGGTGGGGGACGTCAGGACCGCACCTGCTCCCAATCCGGCCAACATTTTAGAGCCGTCGAAGTGCATGATCCAGTTTGAGTATGCGACGTACTCTTTAGGGAGTTTGGCTTCTGTCCATTCGGCGACGAAGTCAGCCAATACTTGCGACTTGATGGCCCGCCGTGGTTTGTATGTTATGTCGAACGGGAGGAGCTCAATGGCCCATTTGCCAATCCGGCCCGTAGCATCGCGGTTATTTATTATGTCATTGAGTGGTACTTCGGAGGCCACTGTAATCGAACACTCTTGAAAGTAGTGTCGTAGCTTCCGGATGCCATGAAAACCGCGTATGCTATTTTTTGATAGTTTGGGTATCGGGATTTGCATGGGGTTAGGACCGTGGATACGTAGTAAACCGGCTTCTGGAGCGGGAATTTGTATCCGTCAACCTCTCGTTCAATGACGAGCACTGCGCTTACAACTTGATGCGTTGCACCTATGTACAATAGCATAGGTTCGTCAATATTCAGCGTTGTTAGTACTGGATTACTGGCCAATAAGGTCTTTATTACATCCATTCGGCCGCGGCTGCATCCGTCCACACGAAGTGTTCGGTGCACCAAAGAAGGCGGTAAAGAGGTAATGCCTTTTATCCTAACCTGGAGATAAAGTGGCTTAGAGTAGCCACGTATCCGGCTAGTTTTTGGATGTGCTTGAGGTCTATTGGTATAGCCAATTGTGACAGGGCTCGGATTTTTGCCGGATTCGCTTCAATTCCTCTGTTGGAAACGATGAAGCCGAGTAGTTTCCCCAAGGGAATGCCAAAAACGCATTTTCCCGGGTGCAGCTTGATGTCGTATGTCCGGAGATTGTCGAATGTAAGCCTCAAGTCATCTATTAGGGTTTCGACGTGTCTTGTTTTTATGACCACCTCATCCACGTATGCCTCCACTATTTTACCGATTTGCTTTTCCAGGCATGTTTGAATCATGCGTTGGTAGGTTGCGCCGGCGTTCTTGAGCCCGAAAGGTATAGTGTTGAAGCAAAAAGGGCCATATGGCGTTATGAAAGCTGTTGCAGCTTGGTCAGACTCTGCCATCTTTATTTGATGGTATCCAGAGTATGCGTCGAGGAAACACAGTGAGTCGTGTCCTGCTATGGCGTTAATGATTTGATCGATGCGAGGGAGGGTTAAGGGATCCTTGGGGCAAGCCTTGTTGAGGTCTTTAAAGTCGACACATAGGCGCCAGGATTTGTCCTTCTTTGGTACCATTACCAGGTTTGCCAGCCAATCCGGATGCTTGATATCTTTGATGAATCCGGCCTCGAGTAGTTTGGCCAGCTCTTCCCCCATGGCCTGCCGTTTGGGCTCTGAAAACCGTCTTAGAGTCTGCTTGACTGGTTTGTATCCTTTTAGTATATTGAGGATGTGTTCGGCCAATCTGCGTGGGATGCCTCGCATGTCCGATGGGTGCCAGGCGAAGATGTCCCAATTCTCGCGTAAGTAGTCTCGCAGTGCGACGTCCATCGCGGGGCTCAGCTGTGTCCCGACGGAAGCTGTCTTCGTGGGGTCCGTTGGATGGACTTGGAATTTGACTATCTCGTCTGCGGGTTTAAATGAGGTGGACTTGGGTCGCTTGTCGAGTATCACGTCGTCCCTATCCATGGTGGCCCGCAGTGTTGTTAATTCTTCGGCTGCTAGGGCCTCAGATAATGCCTCCAGGGCTAGTGTTGCGGTTTTGTTTTTTGTAGCGAAGTGACGGCGTGGAGATCGGGCTAGAGTGATGATTCCATTGGCCCCGTCATTTTAAGCTTCATGTACCCGTAATGGGGTATAGCTTGAAAGCTTGCGAACGCGTCCCGCCCTAAAAGGGTGTGGTATCCGTTGCTCAAAGGGGCCACTTGGAATGTGATTTCTTTGGACCTATAATTTTACGGGGTGCCGAATACCACGTCCAGTGTGATTTTTCCTGCACACCGCGCTTCCCGACTAGGGATAATTCCCTTGAAGATTGTGCCGCTTTGTTCAATGTGGCCTTTGTCAATTTCCATCTTGCTGAGTGTCTCTTGATAGATCAAGTTTAATCCTCTTCCCCCATCCATGAGCACTTTAGTGAGCCGAAAGCCGTCCACGATTGGGCTAAGAACCAGAGCGGCTGGTGCCCGGACAATCCGGGATCGAGGTTCGTCACTGGCATTAAAAGTTATAGCAGTGTCGTTCCAGGGGTTTATTTTGGCCATATGGCAAATTTCCGGGGAGCTTCGATGAGCTCGCTTGCGCCTACTGTTTGAGGCGAAAGTCTCAAAGACTATTAGTACCGTATTGGGCTCGTTGGCGGGATGTTGTTTTGTAAGAAGATCCTCGCCACTTTTTGCTACCTGCCGGAGTATCCAACATGCCCTAAGGCTATGAGTTGGTGCTATGTCCGGAGTGCCGTGGAGTTTACATGGCCCATTGAGCCATTTTTCCAATATGGTTCCCCGCCCTGGGTGGGCTTTGGTTTCTTGGGGATTGGATCGGCCGACTCACGAGAGTTCGTCCGTTTAGTTCGGACAAAGGTTTTGGTGGAAGCCGGACTGTCCCAAAATTCAGCTTGAGTTTTCCAGACGCTTTCCATCGCACATTACTTTTGTACTATGATTGCTAAGTCCGCAAAGCGTACTATGTTACGGCAACTTATAGCATTAAGGATTCCTTTTTCTGTGCAGTTTTTGCAGAAGAGCGAGACTACGTCCTCCTCGTGGCAATCCTCGACCTTGTTTAGGGCAAGAAGGAATCTGGCCCAGTAATGATGTACTGTCTCCTGGCGCTCTTGCCTAATATGGGAGAGACGTTTTAAGTCCGCGTGTGTGGTTATAGCTGAATCCGGATTCTGATCCGATCTAGCACCCCGGGGCATGGAAGCTTCCGAGTTCAACAGCTCGGGATTCGGGACGCTGCCCAATTTTTCCGGCCCCATGCCCGGCTCTAAGTCCGGGACCCGAGTCTTATCCTCCCCCGGGCGGGTGTCCGGCTCCGGGAGCTCGGCGATCTGGACATAATTCTTCCTCAAAATAGAGGGATACTCCTTGTGTGGTTCCTCCGATATCGCTATCTCATGGGTGGCCGGCGGGGATTTCATGTCCCTTTGGTCGGGTTTAGGCCCGATCCGGTCATAGTCCGTTGCGACTCCCAAAGCGGCGATGCGATCCAAGAGCTCATTAAGAGAAGAGAGCTCTATCGGATCCATCTGTTCGGTCAGTTCCGAATTGATGTGAAGTTTATGCGTGACGACCCGAGAGGCCATCGTCGGCGCGACAGCCGATGGGGCGGCCATGACGAAGCCGCCTAGTCGGAGAGTTTGGCCTACAGCCAGGGGAGCCTAGCAGCAACGACACAGAGGAACTCTCAATGAAAGCACCAATGTCGGTGTTAAAACCGGCGGACCTCAGGTAGGGGGTCCCGATATGTGCGTCTAGGCTGATGGTAATCGGAAGCAAGGGACACGGACGTTTACCCAGGTTCGGGCCCTCTCGATGGTGGTAAAACCCTACTTCCTACTTGATTAATATTGAAGATATGGGTAGTACAAGAGTAGATCTACCACGAGATCGTAGAGGCTAAACCCTAGAAGCTAGCCTATGATGGTATGATTGTAATTGTGATCGGCCTTCTAAGGACCAACCTCTCCTGTTTATATAGGCACCAGAGAGGGCTAGGGTTTACATGGGGTCGGTTACAAGGAAGGAAATATAATATCCGGATCGCCAAGCTTGCCTTCCACGCCAAGGAAACTCCCATCCGGGCACGGGTCGAAGTCTTGAGTCTTGTATCTTCACGCTTCAATAGTCCGGACGATGTATATAGTTCGGATGTCCAGATACCCCCTAATCCAGGACTCCCTCACCCGCTGCGGCCGTAAGGGTCCGGACTCCGCCACTGCTCTGGCGAGGATATTATCCGACATGTATAAAGGAGAAGAAGGAGAATTCCTTCACATTAAACCGCGGGATGGGTTTTCTATGTACAACCCCCCAAGCTGGGTAAGTCGTTATTCTTTTCCCCGCTTCACTTATTGTGGCGTTGTTTGCTAAGATTATCTGCCTCGATATTTTCGAGCAGGAACTGAGGAGGGCCGTCGAAGGAATCTCCAGTCCTTCCCCGCAGCCAGAGGACCTCGGAAGGGCCCTCGATCCAGGACTCGAAGAAGATCCGGATATTACTGTGGAGCTTGTCAACGGGATATTTTACTAGGCAAGCTGCGATGGCGCCTCAGTGGCCATTATTGCCGACTATCCTGGACTGCTACCTGCGTCGCGTGTAAGCCGAGCCGAAAGCTCTATCCTCCGAAGAGGACTCCCTTCTGATGTCATGCCCGACCCCTGAAGTGTCGTGCTTTTGCAGAGACGATGGTCAGAGTGCGGGGCCGAGCCCCTAGGGACCCGTCGGCAACGGGCGTCCGGATTGGGCAGGCTTAAGAGGAAGGCGGTTAGGGTCGAAACGCCGCTACAGAGGTGAGGTAAAAACCTGCTCTGCGATTTATTGTTTTTGAAGTGTAACAACGCCCTTTGTGTCCCGGCAGGAAGAGGAGTAGCCGAATTATATCTGGGGATCCTGCCAATCGTGCCTCCAGCAGCCGGATTCCAGAACCGTCCTCGAGAGAGGAGTTGGTCGTGAGACCGATGCCGCATAGTCCTCCGACGGAGGACGCGGATATGCTCTCTGCCACGAATTCCTAAGTAGAGAGCGCCATGAATCACCGGCGCCGACGGGCCATACTTCGCAACATCTTTTCTAAAGAGGCATTTAACGCTTTCAATTCAGGAGACGCATACATCCGAGCTGCACAAGGCGGGCTTGCCCGAGCGACGGATCAGTATACCAAAGATATACGGGTAAGAAAATTTGATAAGCATGTGTAGCATTAGCCCTTGAGACTTGAAACCGTTGGAACAACTGTTTTAAGGATCAATACATGCACAGGTCCTTGTAGATAATAATGAGCAATTGTCTCGGGAGCTAGAGCAGTGCAAGGCCTACCTGAGGGCCACGGTTGCCAAGCTAGAGGAATCCCAGAAGGCCTTATCTGGTAACATTTGTCTCAATTGTATGAAGATGCACCAGTTAGTAAGTGGCTTGGTATGACAAGTCTAACAGAAAATTCTGCAGACAATCCCGAGGTGAATCCGGAGGGCATAAGAGATGACGAGTCACAACTCAAAAGGCGTCTAAAGGGTGGCGAGCACGTTCGTACGCAAGTTAGGCAGGAGAAGAACAATCTTCAAGATGCCAATGTCCGGCTGGACGTGGAATTAAAAGACGTCCGCGCTCAGCTGGCGGACTCCGTAAAGGAGAACAAAAGGCTTCGTCGCGACATTTATTGTAAGTGCCCAAACGAACTGTAGTACAGCTCGGCGAGAAAGCATATTGAAAGAATTTTTACTTGCAGGTATGTTAACGGGCCGCCTTGAGGAGGAGGTGTCTGCGTCTGCAGGCGATTTATTGCAAGACCTCTCACAACTGCAGAGCGAGCTCGGCAGGTGATGGAGGGCGTTGCTCAGGCCTTGTGGCCATCAAGCTTCCTGCCAAAGGGCATGGGGGAGCTTGTGGACGTGCTTCAAGGAGCACGGCGGCGCTTCCGATTGTGGAAGATGTCGGCCTGCTGACAAGGTGCAAGAGAAGCCTGGGCTATGGTGAAGGCGCGCTACACCAAGCTGGATCCGAACCATATGGCCGAAATCGGACCGGCGGGGCCAGATGGGCTAGAAATTCCCGTGAGTCTGGTGTATGACCAGGTGGCGTTAGCCGCAAAGTACTCCCAACAGGATTGTAAGCTAGATAGCCTGTTGGATGGTATAGAGGAGGAATATAGTCAGTCCAAGTGACTATGTAATTCAATGGACATATGTAGTCCCTAGCTAGATTAAAATCATTTGTCTTGGCGGACGATTTCGCTTCAGCCCCCGGATCCGATAGTCCGGGGTGTATCCGAATACCCGCTCAGTTATGCAGAACCGGGGTATGCATGGTAACCAGGCGTAGGGGTCATAAGTGCTTAAACAGACAAGTACCCTACTAGTTATGTTATATTACATGGATAGTAAGAAACATCTTCCATGGAGAATAGTTCCGTTAGGGGTTCCTTTCCCTGGGTACGCGTGCGTTGATGCACATGTCCGGACTGCAAACAAGGACGCAGGATACAAAACTTCTAGGGATTTACGTTGTAATAAATGAATACATCTTTTGTTCACCGACCGAATATTCCCTTAAGGACGCTAGCTTTCGGCTTCACCCAGTCTGAGGTACACATCCGGCTGTACCGGCAGTAACAATCACAGAGGTGCTCCCTTTATGCCCTAGCCGAATTAACAGGAATGTAGGGCATAAACACAAGATCCAGGCAACCCAGCTTGGCCACATCTTAAGTCATATCGATGCATATAATGGTGAAGAAAAGGCACATATGGAAAAAGAACGCATATGTGATGGGCAAATGCCATTAAAGTAATTAAGTTTAGCTTCCGTATGGGAAGCCCCCAGGTATTGCTTACACACATAGTGCGGCCGGAGTGATCCGGGCGTCCGTACTGTATTAAGTACTTTGTGTGAAGAGGAACAAAGGGACGAGAAAGGAAAAGGAAAGGAGCATAATTAAAAGAGGAGGGGTAAGGAGACGAACACTGAGTCCGGCGCTAGGCGTAGAATCTCTGGAGTCTGGCCGCGTTCCATGGGTTTGGCTCGAGTCTGTTATCGGATGCATTACATAAGCGGTACGCTCCTCCGGTGAGAACTTTATCAATGACGAAGGGGCCTGCCCACTTAGGTTTGAACTTGTCCTTCTTCTTCTCTGGTAGGCGTAGAACGAGTTCGCCAATATTATAAGTTTTGGCCCGCACTTCTCTGCTTTGGTACCGTCGAGCCTGCTGCTGATAGAATGCGGAGCGGGCTTTTGCGACCTCGCGCTCCTCCTCCAAGGCATCCAGGTTATCCTGCCGATCTAACTCGGCTTCCTTCTCTTCGTACATGCGTACGCGAGGCGAATCATGTATTATGTCGCATGGTAGTACTGCTTCCGTGCCGTACACCATAAAAAACGGTGTATATCCGGTGGTGCGATTCGGCGTGGTCCGCAGCCCCCAGAGTACGGAGTCGAGCTCTTCGACCCAGTGCGTGTTCGACTCTGTCAAGGATCGCACTAGTCTGGGTTTGATGCCGCTCATGATGAGACCGTTTGCCCATTCGACCTGGCCGTTTCTTTGGGGATGGTAGACGGAAGCGTAGTCGAGCTTAATGCCCATTTTGCCGCACCAAGTTTTCACTTCATCGGCTGTGAAGTTTGAGCCATTATCAGTGATGATGCTGTGGGGGACGTCGTATCGGTGTACGGCCCCAGATATGAAGTCTATTACCAGTCCGGATTCGGCCGTTTTGACTGGTTTGGCTTCTATCCATTTGGTGAACTTGTCCACCATGACCAATAAGTATTTTTTTCTTATGGCTTCCCCCTTTAAGAGGTCCGACCATATCCAGCCCCCACGCGAAGGGCCAAGTTATGGGGATTCTTTGGAGAGCGGTGGGGGGCATATGACTCTGATTGGCAAAGAGCTGGCAACCGATGCAGTGTTGGACAAGGTCCTGTGCGTCTGCTCGGGCCATTGGCCAATAGAAGCCTGTACGGAAGGCCTTGCTGACTAGTGCTCGAGCCGCGACGTGGTGCCCGCTCAGTCCGGCATGGATTTCAGCCAAGAGCTGCCGCCCTTCCTCTTTGGAGATGCACCTTTGGAGCACTCCGGTCGCACTTTTCTTATAGAGTTCCCCTTCATGCACTTTGTAAGCTTTAGAACGCCGAACGATGCAAAGTGCTTCATTTTGGTCTTCGGGGAGCTCCTGCCTATTGAGGAAGGCTAAGAATGGCTCAGTCCACAGGGCGATTACAGCCATGATTTCATGGGCCAAAGATGTTATTTCGATGGTAGAGCCGCCGATTATGTCTGATAGTTCGGTATCTAGGGTTGTATTCGGATCCGTGCTAGTATTGCCGGACTCCCCTTCCCATACTACGGATGGCTTGAACAACCTTTCAATGAATATGTTATGTGGGATAGGATCACGTTTAGTGCCGATGCGGGCAAGGACATCCGCCGCTTGATTGTTTTCTCGAGCCACATGGTGGAATTCGAGCCCCTCGAACCATGCTGACATTTTGAGCACGGCATTACGTTAGGCCGCCATTTTTGAATCCTTGGCATCAAAGTCTCCATTTATTTGTGATATTGCAAGGTTTGAATCTTCGCGCACTTCTAGGTGTTGAACGCCCATAGAGACTGCCATCCGAAGACCGTGCAATAGAGCCTCATATTCGGCTGCATTGTTGGAGTATGTGTATAATATTTCGAGGACGTACTGGACCATGTCTCCGGTGGGAGATGTCAGGACTACAACTGCTCCCAATCCAGCCAGCATTTTAGAGCCTCGAAGTGCATGATCCAGTTAGAGTACGTGCCGTACTCTTTAGGGAGTTCGGCTTCTGTCCATTCGGCGACAAAGTCAGCTAGTACTTGTGACTTGATGGCCCGCCTCGGTTTGTATGTTATGTCGAACGGAAGGAGCTCGATGGCCCATTTAGCAATCCGGCCCGTAGCGTCATGTTTGTTTATTATGTCATTGAGTGGTACTTCGGAGGCCACCGTAATCGAACACTCTTGAAAGTAGTGTCGTAGCTTCCCGGATGCCATGAAGACCGCGTATGCTATTTTTTGATAGTGTGGGTATCTGGATTTGCATGGGGTAAGGACCGTGGATACGTAATAAACCGGCTTCTGGAGCGGGAATTTGTGTCCGTCAACCTCTCGTTCGACGATGAGCACTGCGCTTACAACTTGATGTGTTACACCTATGTACAACAGCATAGGTTCGCCAATATTTGGCGCTGTTAGGACTGGATTATTGGCCAATAAGGTCTTTATTTGTCCAGTCCGGCCGCGGCTGCATCCGTCCACACAAAGTTTTTGGTGCACCGAAGAAGGCGCTAAAGAGGTAGTGCCTTTTCTCCTAACCTGGAGATAAAGCGCTTATATGCCACGCATCCAGCTAGTTTCGATGTGCTTGAGGTCCGCTGGTATAGCCAATCGCGCATGTAGCTCGGATTTTGCGGATTCGCTTCAATTCCTCTATAGGAAACAATGAAACCCAGCAGTTCCCCAGAGGGAACGCCGAAAACACATTTTTCCAGGTTCAGCTTGATGTTGTATGTTCGGAGGTTATCGAACGTAAGCCTCAAGTCATCTATTGGGGTTTCGACGTGTCTTATTTTTATGACCACGTCGTCCATGTATGCATCCATTGTTTTGCCGGTTTGCTTTTCCAGGCATGTTTGAATCATGCGTTGGTAGGTTGCGCCGGCATTTTCAAGCCCGAAAGGCATAGTGATAAGCAGAAAGGACCATATGGCGTTATGAAAGCTGTTGCAGCTTGGTTGGACTCTGCCATCTTAATTTGATGGTATTCGGAGTATGCGTCGAGGAAACACAGAGAGTCGTGTCCTGTTGTGGCATCGATGATTTGGTCGATGCGAGGGAGGGGGAAGGGGTCCTTGGGGCAAGCCTTATTGAGGTCTTAGAAGTTGACACATAGGCGCCAGGATTTGTCCTTCTTTGGTACCATTACCAGATTTGCCAGCCAATCCGGATGCTTGATATCTCTGATGAATCCGCCCTCGAGTAGTTTGGCTAGTTCTTCCCCCATGGCTTGCCGTTTGGGCTCTGAAAATCGCCTTAGAGTCTCCTTTGACATGTTTGTATCCTTTTAGTATATCGAGGCTGTGTTCGTCCAGTCTGCGTGGGATGCCTGGCATGTCCGATGGGTGCCAGGCGAAAATGTTCCAATTCTCGCCTAAGAAGTCTCGCAGTGCTGCATCCATTGCAGGGCTCAACTGTGTCCCGATGGAAGCTGTCTTCGTGGGGTCCGTTGGATGGACATGAAATTTGACTATGTGATCTGCGGGTTTGAATGAGGTGGACTTGGGTCGCTTGTCGAGTATCACGTCGTCCCTGTCCACGGTGGTACACAACATTGTTAGTTCTTCGGCTGCTAAGGCTGCAGATAATGCTTCCAGGGCTAGTGCTGCGGTTTTGTTTTCGGCGCGAAGTGCGACGTCCGGATCACTGGCTAGAGTGATTATTCCATTGGGTCCGGGCATTTTAAGCTTCGTGTACCTGTAATGGGGTATAGCTTGAAAGCTTGTAAATGTGTCCCGTCCTAAAATGGTGTGGTATCCGCTACAGAAAGGAGCCACTTGGAACGTAATTTCTTCGGACCTGTAATTCTCCGGGGTGCCGAATACCACATCAAGTGTGATTTTTCCCGCACACCACACTTCCCGACTTGGGATAATTCCGCTGAAGGTTGTGCTGCTTTGTTCAATGCGGCTTTTATCAATTTCCATCTTGTTTAGTGTTTCTTCGTAGATCAAGTTTAATCCGCTTCCACCATCCATGAGTAATTTAGTGAGCCGAAAGCCGTCCATGATTGGGCTAAGAACTAGAGCGGCTGGTGCCCGGACAGTATGGAATCGAGGTTCATCACTGGCATTGAAAGTTATCAGCGGAGCTTTGATGAGCTCGCTTGCGCCTATTGTTTGAGGCAAAAATCTCGAAGACTGTTAGTACCTTACTGTGTTCGTTGGTGGGATTTTGTTCTGCTTTATGGCTTACAAGAAGATCTTTGCCACTTTTTGCAACCTGTCGGAGTATCCAACATGCCCTAAGGCTATGAGTTGGTGTTGTGTCCGGCGTACTGTGGAGTTTGCATGGCCTATTGAGCCATTCTTCCAATACGGTTCCACGCCCTGGGGTGGGCTTTGGTTTCTTGGGGATTGGATCGGCCGACTTACGAGACTTCGCCAATTTAGCTTGGACAAAGGTTTTGGTGAGAGCCGGACTATCCCAAAATTCAGTTTTGGTTTTCCAGGCGCTTTCCATAGCACAGTACTTCTGTAGTATGGTTGCCAAGTCAGCAAAGTGTGCTATGTCATGGCGACTTATAGCATTAAGGATTCCTTTGTTCATGCAGTTTTTGCAGAAAAGTGAGACTACGTCTGAGGGAGTCCCGGACTAGGGGGTGTCCGGACAGCCGGACTATCGTCACGGCCGGACTCCAAGACTATGAAGATACAAGATTGAAGACTTCGTCCCGTGTCCGGATGGGACTTTCCTTGGCGTGGAAGGCAAGCTTGGCGATACGGATATGTAGATCTCCTACCATTGTAACCGACTCTGTGTAACCCTAACCTATCCGGTGTCTATATAAACCGGAGGGTTTTAGTCCGTAGGTCGAACAACAATCATACCATAGGCTAGCTTCTAGGGTTTAGCCTCCTTGATCTCGTGGTAGATCTACTCTTGTACTACCCATATCATCAATATTAATCAAGTAGGAGTAGGGTATTACCTCCATCAAGAGGGCCCGAACCTAGGTAAAAACATCGTGTCCGTTGTCTCCTGTTACCATCCGCCTAGACGCACAGTTCGGGACCCCCTACCCGAGATCCGCCGGTTTTGACACCGACATTGGTGCTTTCATTGAGAGTTCCTATGTGCCGTCGCCATCAGGTAGGATGCCTCATCTCGTCTTTAAAGACGATACCATCGCCAAAGAAGCCTTGGCCATTGGTGAGACTCTTGACTGGCGGTTTTCTCATGACCGCTAGTTGGCGCCATACCAGCGATGACCTCTCGAGTCATCGAAACCAATCTCCATGTTAGTTCGAACTTGCCGAACAGTTAGATCCGATCGAGCTCTCCTCCATAAACGAGCTCTTGGATCGTGATCGCATACAGGAGTCGCCATAGATTACGACCGGATCGGGCCTAAAACCGACCTCAGAGAGATCAACTCTCCCCAGGCTACCCATCATGTTGCTGTGATAGAGGAGCAAGCGGCGATTCTTCTTCTATCTAAGGACTAGCTACGTCCGTATTCCCGATCCCTCCATGCCGGATTCCTGCGGAGGGACGAATCTCGATCAAGCCCTGAACTTAAAGTCAGCGGCGGGTCGGACTCGTTGGATAGCACTCAAAAATCCAAACTTCCGAGTTCGGAAACTTCTCGGCCCTTGAGTCCTAAATTGGACGGGTTCGGATTTAGTGCCACCCGCCCACCCAAACATTAGCAATCTCTCTCGAATTCGCAAGAGCCCGCGAAACAAGACATCATTATCGGGCGATTCCTCCTGGTTATGAACAGGATAAAGGATGCCGAGAGGAGGACTTAATCCCAATTTTTGCAATAATTGCACGGACAAGGGAATCCTAAACGCCATAAGTCGTCGCGAAATTACACTTTGCTGACTTGGCGACCATAGTACAAAAGTACAAAGGCGATGGAGTGCGCTCGAAAACCGAAAGTAAATTTTGGGATAATCTGCCCCGAATACATCCTTTAAAGGAACAAAAGGGTGCATCATTATCAAGCACCGGGTTGAATACCAAAAACCAAAATCCCTAAAGGGTACGGAACCGCATCGAGGGTTGGATAAAGGGACCGTGTAAAATTATAGCACGTAGGGCGTTACTCCAACTCATAGCCTTCGAGCATGTTGGATACTACGGCAGGTGGCCAAAAGTGGCGAAGAGCTTCTAGCTTCAGAATTTGTAACACCCCGGATGTAACTTTCCATATTTGTAACTCCAACTCTTGCCATTTTCGGCATTGTGATATGATATTCCCTCCGTGGTTGGGTTTTTCTTCTTTTTGCATTTTTTCCATGTCATGCATTTCATATCATGTCATCATGTGCATCGCATTTGCATACGTGTTCGTCTCATGATTCCGAGCATTTTTCCCGTTGTCCGTTTTGCATTCCGGCACTCCTATGTTCCCCGGCGTCCCCTTTTACGTTTTTCCGTGAGCGGGTACTAAACTTTCTCGGATTGGACCGAGGTTTGTCAAGTGGCCTTTGTATACCACCGGTAGACTACCTGTCAAGTTTCGGGTCATTTGGAGCTCGTTTGGTACTCCAACGGTTAACCGCACTCTCGCAAAGGCCTCTTTTAAGTTGCAGCCCAACACCCTTTCAAAATAGTCCAATAACCCATCTAAGTCACCTCCATGCTCTCCGTCGTCGGATCACGATCGTGTGGGCGAAAACTACACTCCATTTGGAGCTTCCTAGGTCCTTCTACCTATAAATATGCATCTGCCCCTTCAAATCCCGGATCATTTCCCCCGAAACCCTAGACGAATCCTCCGCCGCCACGGACACGTCAGATCGGACGGGACGAAATCCGCCGCCGCGTGGCCAATCGGGCATGCCCCACGTGTCGCCGCCTTGCCCGCCGCCGCCCATGAGGCCCACTGCTGGCCCTCCGCAGGCCTCCGGCCTGCCTGCGCCAGGCACCCGTCCGGCGCTCGCGCCCGAAGGCCGGCCACACAGCAGCTCCGCCGGCCGCCTGCCGGGCGCCTGCCGCCGGCCGGTCGCCGGCCGCCCGCCTGGGCCGGGCCTGTCTCCGCCGGCCCCACCGGTCCGGCCTCGTGCCGCCGCCTCCTCCGCCTGCCTCGCCCTCCGCTCCGGCCAGCCACTCCAACTCCGTGCGAGGACGCCGCCCTGATCCGATCGGGCCGGATCTGGATCGGGATCCTCGAGCGGTTGACTTCTTCCCCAAATTTCGTCTAAGTTTTATTTGGCGATTAATTTGTGGCATTTTCAACGATCATAACTTTGCACTGTCAGCTCCGTTCGCGTGCGTGTAATATGTCAAAATGTTCGCCTCAAGAGTAGATCATTTCATCTCATTGCATCATTTTCATTTGAGCTCATCTTGATGCCCGAAATGCTGTTGGAGAAGGCTATATGATGTTAGTTTCGCTTTCTTAACAGTAACTTGCACTTTTGTTATTTTGCTATGATTGATGTGTGCACCCTATGAATTTGAGTCCTACATGTGTTTTGTAATATG
>JAHIAM010002831.1:0-53070 GCA_021605205.1 Aegilops longissima
GCATGGGTGCCTCTGGCGGCGCTCGTGCCCTGACACCGGAGGGCAAGCCGCTTCTTTGGGGGAGCAGTCGGGGATCCTCTTGAGGAGCCTTTCCCTTCTCTTCCGTGGAGGGCTGTAAGTGCATCTAGTGCCCCTTAGTGATTTTGGTGTATTGAAGACTTATAGGTTAAGAAACTAATGTGTTTGTGAGTGTACACAGGTCTATAAGTCTATGAGGAGTTTGATATTCTGGTGAAAGTCGACCCTAAAAATGAAGTTCTTGATGAAGACTTTGATATTTTGAAGACTTTACGAAGACTTTGAAAGTGAAGAAATTGGTGTGACCTTGAAGACTTGGTATTCATTTGAGGAACATGAAGCGTGAAGACTTTTGTTTTCGTAGTTTCGTTTTCTCTTTCTTGAGTCATAGGAAACACCGTCTTTTTAAAGGGTCGAGGAAATACTAAGGAAAAATTTCCATGTGATGCTCAACTCAAAATCCTACACCTACCAATCCCTTGAGTGAAGCCTTTGGAAATCTCATACAGTTCAGTCAATTTCTTGATGTGAGAGGCGAAGTTCTTACAGTGTTGAGAATTTATTCAGCGAGGAGTTAGGAATTCACTAGTGCGGATTGCCTACGATGAGGAACATGATAGCGAGGAATTTGAGATTCAAATTTCCGACCATTCTTTGTCTTCTTGGCATGACTGTCCCAAAATATCTTATCCACCTAACGGTCATATCATTGAAGGGCATTTATGTCTTATCATGTCGGGCTGCTCCCTAGGCTATAAATAGCCACCCCTACAACCACTAGCTGGTTGGCTGCTCCGAGAGAAACTTGACACTTGTCATTTGAGAGCAACCCATCCTCAGAGGACTTTGGCGAAAATCATCAGTGAGGAAAACACAAAACCAAACCCTACAAACCCAAAGTGATTGAGCATCACTGAAGAGATTGATCCTGCGTGGATCCGGCGCTTGTTACCTTTGAAGACTGTGCTTCTTCCAGACGGTTAGGCGTCATGGTCTAGAAACATCAAGAGGAATTGTGGATCGCCGAGTGACCAAGTCTGTGAAGGTTTGGAAGTCGCTGAAGACTTACCACAGTGATTGGGCGAGTCTGTGTGACCTTAGTTCAAGGAGAATCGGTGAGGACTTGGTGTCTGAGCTGCGTGCTCGGTTGGGTGTCCGGGACTGTGTGTCCTCGAGTTTAAATACTCAGCCGCTCCAACAGGACGTACAAGCCGAGACAGCAGTTGGAACTGGTCTACCAAATCATTGTCTTCACCAACCTTACTGGTTCTATTTCCTCAACCCTTTCATTTCCTCATTATTGTGTTGAGTGTTTGTTCATATCTGTGTTTGAAGACTTTGGTGAAGACTTTCTCAATTTCCTCAGTTCAATTTCTTGATCTGTTTGTCTTCATCTTGTGCTATCCTGTGTTTACGCTTTACGTACTCTTTGTTTGTCTTCATTTCATCATGATGACCATGCCGCATTCTCTTATGCTTACTTCGAGTACTTATTCCGCTGCAAGTAGTTCTTAGCTAAGGAATTTCCTCACCGACAAATTCCTCAGTGAAGAATTCATAAAATCGCCTATTCACCCCCTCTAGTCGATATAATGCACTTTCAATTGGTATCGAGCAAGGTACTCCCTTGTTACGTGTGATTTAGTTTAACCACGGAGTTTTAGTTATGTCGACCGCAGTATGATCAAGGTCTCAGCAGGGTGTCCTACCTTTGATGGGACGGACTACCCCTACTGGAAGAACAAGATGCGAATGCATCTTGAGGCAATTGACAACGATCTCTGGTATGTTGTGGAAAATGGTGTTCCCTCAGTCACACCTTCTCCGAATGCTGCCGATGTGAAGAGATTCAAGCAACTCGATTCTCAAGCGAAGAATATCATATGTGGCCATCTGAGCAAAGGACAATATGGAAGAGTGAGTGCTTTGGAAACTGCCAAGCTCATTCTGGACAGGTTGTCCAAAGTAAATGAAGGAGTCTCAACTCAGCGTGACTCTCGAGTTGATGTTCTTCGCAATCTCTTCAACCGCTTCAAAAGACTCGACAACGAAAATGTTCAACAAACCTTGATCGCCTCATCGACATCTCAAATGAGCTTCAAGCGCTTGGTGCCATTGACATCACCGACCATGAGGTGGTGAAGAAATTGTTGAGATCGCTTGATTCCTCATTTGATACTCGCGCTTGATGATACAAGAGCGTCTTGACTACAAGTCACTTGATCCAGTGATATCCTCGAGAGGCTAAATACTCATGAGTTCGACTTGCTTTGAAGAGAGATCTCTATGGTTCTAGCTATGGAAAACACGTGCCTAAAAGGCCAAGGCTTTGTATGCGAATCGAGTGTGAAGACTCGGTAGTAGCCTTGGAGATCTGAAGAATTAGGCGAGGAGCTAGCACTGCTCGTGAAGAAATTCAGAAGTTCTCAAGGCGTGGTCGCTTTGGAAAATCCTCAAGAAGCGGTGATTCCTCATCCGGTGACTATAAGAAGACTTTGCCACAAATGCAAGAAACCTGGTCACTACATCCAAGATTGTCCTCGGTGGAAAAAGGAATTAAAGAAGAAGAAACACAAGGATTACAGATTACGATGGCGCTAAGAAGAAGAAGAAATCGTCGAAATCTTCATCATCAAAATCCTCAAAGCCCTCTTCTCACAAGAAAAGCAGCTCCAAAAAGGCTCGGGCATTCATTGGCAAGGAAATGGACTCTGAAGCTGAATCTGAGGAACATGAGGAAGAGGAGGCATCAGAAGAATCTGAGTCTGGTGTGGCGAGTCTAGCTCTTGCTACTGCTTTCGTCAGCAAGTCCATCTTCAACTCTGAAGAAAATGACCTCACCAACAAAGCTGATGAAGATAGTGATGACTACGCTCCCACCTATTGCTTCATGGCAAAGGGTGCCAAGGTACTCAAATATACCTCCTCTGAATCTAGTGAAAATGAATCTGATGAAGATCTAAAGCCCAGTTACTCAAAACTTGCTAAGATTGCTGTAAAACAACAAAGGGCTTTTGAAAAGGTTCAAAACATGCTAGATAAGAGTGATGATATGTTAGGTGAAGAAATGGATCGCACTAAAGCCACGATGAAAATCTTGAGAGACTTGATCTAGGTTTGACAACCTTCAAGGTCATCATAACACTCTCTTATCGATCATGAGAAACTTTCTTATGAATTTCTTCAAAAAAGCAAGATCTTGAGAAGCTAAGAGTGAGTTATGAAGATCTTCAGAAGGGCGCGATTCATTACTTGCTCAACAAATCAGCGCTTCTCAGGAAGAATTTGTTCCTCCATGCTTAAAGTGCATTGAACGTGAATCTGCTAATTCTTCACCTGAATGTTCAAATGCTTCAACTGTTACAAATTCTTCACCTGCCTCTGCTATCACTAATTCCTCATCTGAGGACATTGCTAGTATCACTGACGATGCAGGGCTGAAGGAATTGTACATGACAGGCATGTACAAAAGCCTCAAAGGGCATCAGACTCTTTGTGATGTGCTTAAAAAGTAGATCCTCAACAGGAACCCTAGGAAAGAGGGTATTGCCTTTGAGAGGAAACTCAATGCTGATGGAACATATTGGAAGCTTTGCGGTATCCCAAAACCTCATGGGTTCTGCAAAGGACCTCGATTGATCCATCTAACTTATCTGGCTTTACATGCGAATCTCCTCATTCTTACGATGAGTCATTTGACTCAACTATAAACTGTTCAAAAATCAGAATGGTGAAGTATTTGCTAGATATGTTGGCACTAACTGCAGGAACGGTTCCCCTATGAAGAAAATCTGGGTTCCCAAGAAGTGCCTTGAAAGTCTTCAGGTGAATGTCCTCATGACACCACCTGTGAAGAATAGGAACCCCAGATCAAACTCTTCATATGGACCAAATTCTTCATATGGATCCAAGTCCTCATCTGGACCAAATTCCTCACGTGGATCAAATTCCTCAAAAGGATCAAAGTCCTCATATGATTATCATCGTGCTAACAACTCTGTTTCACGAGGTAGAGCTAAGGGCTATGAATATGTGCATTATTCTTCAAACCAATATGTTCATAAGTCCTCGAAGAATTTCTACGCTTATTCATATGCTTACCTAACCCCTCTTATGTGAAGCGAAATGGATTGGCCTCTATGCCACCATTCTCATATGGTGCTTTCATGAGTGATGAACTCTTTGCCACCCCTTGAGATGTGGGTGGTGAAGAAAAGAACTAACCTCTTCTGCAGGGTCAGGTCTCGGGCGTGCTTTAAGCGTCTGAAGAATTTCTTTGGGGCACGACAAAATGCACGAAAGGGCGCAGGCTAATCATGATGAAATGAACTTTCATTTCACACGTCCTCATACTGCTTATCTGTTATCTTTTCGATGAAATTCATCGATGAACTTGATATCATATTCTTCACTGATGAAGTATATGAGATCGTAAGTTACACTAATTCATCTGCAGGATGATCAACCCAAAACCCATGAGTGGGTTCTCGATAGTGGATGTACAAATCACATGATTTGGTGACAAGAATCTATTGATGGATGCTCCTTATCACCGTCACATCGAAGCATATCATCTTTCTTGACAAAGGCAAAAGTCGGTATTGGGTCTTGGTAAGGTTGCGATCTCTAAGGACATACACATGGACAAAGTCATGCTTGTTGAGTCCTTAGGATACAACCTCATGTCGATCTCAATGCTTTGTGATCTTGATATGGTTGTTATCTTTGGCAAGTAAATTTGTGTTGTGATTATGGAAGCTGACAATTCCAAAGTCTTGAAGGCTTTAGGAGAGGAGACTTGTATATTGTTGATTTCTCTGAGGACCACAACCAGCCGTGTGTCTACTTGCAAAAGCTTGAAAAGGCTGGCTATGGCATCGGCGACTTAGTCACTTGAGCATGAGGAATTTGCACATGCTTGCAAAGAAGAAGCATGTCATTGGCATTTAGAATGTCAAATTCCTCAAGGATCACATGTGTGGAGCCTGTGAAGCTGGAAAAATGACCAAGGCCAAGCATCCAGCGAAGACTATCATGACCACTACTCGTCCCTTCGAATTGCTTCACATGGACCTCTTTGGTCCTAATCATTACTCAGCAGTCACTAATGATGCATCTCTATATGGCTTTGTTATTGTTGATGATTACTCTCGTTACACATGGGTACACATTGTTACTTACAAAAATGAAGTGCAGGAAGTCTTCAAACGATTTTCCTCGAGGGCTTCAACTAACTTTGGTGTGAAGATCGGACACATCGGGAGTGACAATGGAACTGAGTTCAAGAATTCGGTCTTGATGCCTATCTTGATGAACTTGGTATTACTCATGAGTTATCTGCTCCCTATACTCCTCGGCAAAATGGCGTCGTGGGCGCAAGAACAGAACTCTTGTTGAGATGGCTCGCACTATGCTTGATGAATACAAAGCGCCTAGTCGTTTTGGATTGATGCAATTGATACCGCGTGCCACATCATCAACAGTATATCTTCACAAATTCTTCAAGAAGACTGCCTATGAACTCCTCACGACAAGAAACCCAATGTGAGTTATTTCAAAGTCTTGATTGCTAAATGCTGGATTAGAGATCCTCATCACAATTCTAAATTTGCACGAAAGCACATGAAGGTTTATGCTTGGTTCTGAAAGGACTACGCACACCTCTGAGTCTTCAACATCGCTCTTCACAAGATTGTTGACACTTGTAGATGTGCGGTTCGATGAAACTAATGGCTGCAAAGAGAGCACCTACCTTACGTGTTAGATGAACCAGCTCTGAGGAATCTATCAAGTTCAAGGCAAGCGAGGATGTCATTCCTCTTGAAGAATCTCTGAAGAATTCATTCCGATCTGTGAAGAACGTCGGTGATGCACTGAAGATAATTTGAAGACAATGGTCTTTGAGGAAAATGATCAAATTCCTCGGCGACAACCAGCTCATCCTCGCGTTGCAAAAGAAGTACAAGTTGACAAGATCATCGATGACATTGAAGCGCCAGTCCTCTCACACGCTCAAAAGCTTCACATTTATCTAACTTTTGTGGGCACTATGCTTTTGTCTCTATCAGAGCCCACTAAGGTAGATGAAGCATTTACGGAGCTGAGTGGATTCAGGCCATGCAAGAAGAATTACATCAGTTCGAGCTCAACAATGTCGGGAACTGGTCAAACGTCCAGATCCTCGCAAGCATAATATCATTGGCACAAAGTGGATCTACCGCAACAAGCAAGATGAAAATGGCCTTGTGGTGAGGAATAAGGCACGACTTGTAGCTCAAGGCTACACAGAGTTGAAGGAATTGATTTCGATGAAACTTTTGCACCTGTTGCTAGACTTGAGTCTATTAGCATATTACTCGCCTATGCTAACCATCACAATATCACTTTATATCAAATGGATGTGAAAAGTGCATTCCTCAATGGTAAGCTTGAGGAAGAAGTATATGTTGCTCAACCCCAGGTTTTGAAGATCCAAAGAATCGACAAAGTCTTGAGACTCAACAAGGCCCTCTATGGTCTCAAACAAGCCCCCAGGCGTGGTATGATACATTGAAGGAATTCTTCGTGAAGAATGGCTTCACACCAGTTCACTCGACCCTACTCTCTTTACTAAATCATATGATGGTGAACTGTTTGTGTGCCAAATATATGTTGATGATATTATCTTTGGCTGTCTTGACCAACGTTATAGTGATGAATTTGCCTATATGATGAGTGAAGAATATCAAATGTCTATGATGGGAGAGTTGAAATTCTTCTTAGGTCTTCAAATTAATCAACAACACAATGGCATATTCATATCTCGGAGAAATACCTCAAAGATGTCTGAAGAAATTGGCATGCAAGATTGCAAAGGCGTCAAAATTCCTATGCCCACAAATGGCCATCTATGCCTCGATGAAAATGGTATTGACTTGATCACAAGGTATACCGCTCCATGATTGGTTCTTTATTGTACTTATGTGCATCTAGGCCAGATATAATGCTTAGTGTTTGCATGTGTGCCCGATTTCAAGCTACACCAAGGAATCACACCATAAGGCTGTGAAGCATATTCTTGAT
The DNA here is from genome assembly GCA_021605205.1 of Aegilops longissima. Lineage (NCBI taxonomy): Eukaryota > Viridiplantae > Streptophyta > Magnoliopsida > Poales > Poaceae > Aegilops > Aegilops longissima. Next base: position 7,081 of record JAHIAM010002831.1, read on the forward strand.
ATCTAGCTCACACACCAACACTAGGATTATGGTACCCCAAGGGCTCTACTTTTGATCTCATTGGATATTCGACTCGACTATCTTTGGTGATCGTGTGGACCGCAAGTCAACATCTGGTACTTGTCATTTCCTCGGACGATCTTTGGTCTGTTGGTCCTCGAAGAAAGCAGAACTGTATCTTTGCTCTCGGAAGCTGAATACATTGCTGCTGGCTCGTGTTGTGCTCAATTGCTGTGGATGAAGCAAACTCTCAAGGACTATGGCATCAACGTGAAGAATGTGCCTCTCTCTTGTGACAATGAGAGTGCCATCAAGATTGCTCACAACCAGTTCAGCACTCGAAGACAAAGCACATTCAAATTCGTCATCATTTTCTTCGTGATCATGTGTTGAAGGCGACATCTCCATCGAGCATGTGAAGATGAAGAACAGCTAGCCGATATCTTCACTAAGCCCTTGGATGAGAAGAGATTTAGCAAGTTGCGGTGTGAGCTAAATATCTTAGAATCTTGAATGTTCTTTGAAAAGGACACACATCCGACACTTATGCAAAATTGATGACTTAGATGTGCAACACATGAAGAAACGTTTTCTTCAATCCATGAAGAATAACACTCTAAGTGTGAAGAAATTAATGAAGAATTTGATTCTCGAACCCTCGACAATTGTGCGCTGTGTCTGAAATCATCATTCTTATCTGGTGGGTCACGCCACCACCAAAGTTGAAAATCTTCAATTTGAGTATTTCCTCAGTTTTTGAAATTCTTCAGTTTTTCAAATTCTTCAACTTTTCAAAATCTTCACTGTTTCCGTCGTTTTTCTTCATTGGCTATATATATATATATATATATATATATATGGGTTTATGTCCTCTACAACATTCACTTATGGCTATTTCTTCAAGTCGCTTTTTCTGCTAAGTGAATGTGATCGGACCCTTCCCCCTCTATGCTATACTCAACCCAATCTATTCACAAATTCTTCATGTGCGTTCTATTTGAAACTCGTTCAAAATCTTCACTGAGTCCTTGTCAGCTGAAGAAATTGCGAACGGAACTTTAAAACTGATCTTATCCAAACTTTCGGTTTTGCCGATCAAACCGTTCCGCATCCCACGATGCATTATTTTACTCACCCACGATCTACGATCTCCACTACACAAGCGTGGGTGACACATGTTGTGAGAAGGAGAATGGTCAGGGCATGTTAGTCCTAAATCTTGAGCGAACAGTTTTCACCGCCTCTATAAATACCCTCTCCTCATCCTCACTTCTTTTACTCCGCTCGATCTCTCTCTCCGCTCGAGCTCCTCAACTAAGCGCCGCTTCTCCACTCCATCGCCGGTGAGGAAACACTCTAAGTGTGAAGAAATTAATGAAGAATTTGATTCAGAACCCTACGACAATTATCGCTGTCCAAATCATCATTCTTATACGGTGGATCCTCTATGCTATACTCAACCCAATCTATTCACAAATTCTTCATGCGTTCTATTTGAAACTCGTTCAAAATCTTCCGAGTCCTTGTCACTGAAGAAATTCGACGGAACTTTAAACTGATCTTATCCAAACTTTCGGTTTTGCCGATCAAACCGTTCCGCATCCCACGATGCATTATTTTACTCACCCATGATCGTACGATCTCCACTACACAAGACGGGTGACACATGTCGTGAGAAGGAGAATGGTCAGGGGCATGTTTGTCCTAAATCTTGGCGAACAGTTTTCACTGCCTCTATAAATACCCTCTCCTCATCCTCACTTCTTTACTCCTTTCGATCTCTCTCGCTCGAGCTCCTCAATCCCTAAGCGCCCGCTCCTCCATAAATGCCGGTGAGGAAGAGATTCGCTGCCTCGACCTCGTCGCGTCGACTACTCACGCCTTGCGAATTCTTCTCCGCCGCCGTAGCCATCTTCCTCCGCCGAGTTAGGCGTGGAAGATCTGAACAAACGAGCTTCACATCTACAACAGTTCGTCGTGTTCTTCATTTAGGTAATTAAAAGTTACTTTTACTGCCCTTGTTGATCCAAATTTTCACTACAAAATCTTCAAAGGTGTTTTATTCTTCAAATCCTCACACACAAACACCTCACAAGTTATATGCTCTTGATTCGTTTCTCTAAGATTCCTCAATTGTGTGGATCCTCGATCTGTACAACTCTGGAACCTAAGACAAAGAACGTTTAGTGAAATTCTTCAAGGCTCATCTGGTCAAAATCCTCAAAACTTGTTCTTTTGAAAAACCTTACGAGAGCATATGACCTCTCCAAATTCCTCGCAACTATACTCTCATTCACAGGTACTCATGTCATTGCTGAATCACTAGGTTCTCATCAACTTAACTCATTTGCAGCGTTCCTCGAAGAAAAGTTGCATACTTCTTGAGAGATTTCGTTTGTTCAAATTCCTCGGTGAAGAATATGGCGAAGGAAAGAAGCCACGAAAGGAGGAAAGAGGCTGAGGTCATGACCGCGTTTGAAATCCTCGAGGAAATATATGCTGATTATTGCACACTGATGAAGCCGAGTTCGCAAAGAAAACAAAAATCAGCGCAAGGTGCGCATTCAAAGGATTGAGCGGAGATGGGCAAGGGATGGAGGGATACAGATATGTAACTCCAAAGTACATGAAGAAATTCGACTCAATCCTCCATGCCCAAGAGCTCCATTGGCACCTGGTCAAGAAGCTGACCCCACCAGCATCAAGCGTGGTGAGGACTTTCCTGTAGAATGGGCCAAGCGCCAAGCCAAGTTGGCAAGACAAGCCAACGAGGCAGTGAGGAAATTCAATGAGGACTCTGCTACTGCTGTTGCCCCTAAGGCCTCTGTCAAGCCAAGAAAATCTATGGCAAAGAAGCCCACACACAAGCCAAGTGCTTCACCAACAGTGCCCTCACGGCCAAGTTCCTCAGCTATGCCCTCACGGCCAATTCCTCATGCTGCTCCTGCTCCTCCAAAATCCTCAGCTCCTCCCAAGTCCTCAGCAGTTCCGACAAAGTCCTCAGCACCTGTGCATCTAGCCACGTGCCAAAGGACTGCTGGCTTCTCCATTGCCTCTGGTGTTTCAGCAAGTTCCTCAGCTGCACCAAAGTCTTCATCTGGCCCGACTCTGCTGAAGACTAAGGCCACAGCTGGATGAGGTCCTCGGCCTAGTCCCAAGAAGAAACAGGTCGCCTTCCAAGAGCCACCTGAAGATGATGAGGCTGATGATGATGAACTTGCGGAAATCATCAGAGACCACCAAGAAAGGGCCGCTAGAGCCAAAGGCACATCTGTGCCACTGCTGTTGGATCCAAGGAAAATCCTCGATTACATTGATCTCTGGCACAAGGATCCGAACACTCCTATGCCTGATTTTCATCGACCCTGGACAAAGTCATATCTTGACCCATTTCATCCAAGAGAAATGGAAGTTTGAAAAGGCAAGAGAGATCAAGAAAGCTCAATACAGAAAGGAGAAGTTCCTGAAGAAAAACGTTGTCAGAATGACACCTGAGGAACTTCTCAAGGTCCAGAATGAAATCCAAGCCCTCAGCAAAAACTTTGATGCTTATTATGCTGATTGGCAAGGAGCCAAAGTCAGATTCGTCAACCTGACGAAGAAATTCACCAATGTTGCTGCCCCAACGCAACATGAAATTCCTCAGGCTGGAGCCTCAGCTCAGCAGACTGAAGAACATGCCAGCACCGCTGATGAAGTTCAGGCTGCTGAAGAAAATGCTAGTTCCAGGGCTGATGATCCCATTCCACCATTTGAAGAAATTGCGGGGCATCCACTAGTGGTGCGCTGAAGAAAGCGAACAAGTCGAGCAATCTGCATCGATTGCGCTGAGGAAAATCAACCAGATTCCTCGGCTCCTCCTGCGCCAACACCAACTCCAATTCTTCCATCGCCTCGATGTGAAGAAGACCAAGGCTGCGAGCGAGCTGCGGTGAAGAAAGCGAAAGCATCAGCTGCGTCAAATTCTTGACTGCGAAGAAAATGAAGCCAATGACCAGCTCCTTTGAAAATCCTATTGATGTTGTTCCAATTTCCTCAATTCCATCAAAGGACCTTGTTCCTTTTGATGAAGATTATGTGATCCCAAGCGGATCGATGAAGAAAATCATTTTGCTGCTTCGTGGAGCAGATTGATGAAGAAATTGAAGTGGAAGCAATCCTTCAACCCCAATCATTTCCTCGCCTATGCCTTAGTTCACGGTGAAGAGGCGGTGTTGAGGAAATTGAAGAAGATGTGGATATTGGAAGCACAACACCAGTGATGAGCGATGACTTTTGGGAAAGTCAGCATCCAAATTCTCCACTCTTCACCCCAATCCAACAGATACCTCGGTCCCTGCTCCAACAGTTCAAATGGGCTCAAGAAACTCATCCCACTTCATCTGTCCATGAAGAAATTCCAGCCACTAGCTGATGAACTGCTTCTGCTGATCCTCGATCGCACTTGTTGAGGAACAAGAAATTCCTCACTGAAGAACCCGAGATTGCGATTCCAGAGGTCGTGATGCAACTCACGACACTCCTTTGCCAAAGCCAAAGAATCCCTTCTCAACAAAGCAAAAGTTCAAGGCTGAAGATTTCTTGGCGAGCACGTATTCTTCGATTACAATCCATATGATTACGCTCGCATAAGGAAGAGGCGTTTACGGACTGCCACCAAGCCAATTTCTATTCCTCGGTGCTCTTCAACAAAGACAAAGTCTTGATCATGCACATATTCCTCATGTGGACATGGAGTCTCTGCCAGCTTTGAGCCAGTCCTCGGTGTTCTTCACGACGCGGGACTTCGAATTTCTGCACCGATATCTCATGATTGGAATGAAGAACTCATTCTTCAATTCTATGCAACGCTGCACATCACGGAGACGCTGAAGGCGTGAACTCATGGGTATTAGACTGGATGTCGAAAATACTCACTACAAGGCACCAAACAACTGAATTGCCGTGCTCTACCACTCGATCCTCCACTTGATGGTGCTCGTTGTATCTACAACGAACCTGAACTTTCAAATCACTATATGCAAGTCTTGATGAAGCCTTTGAAGCCAAGGCAGGCCCCAAGAACCAAATTCCTCGTCAAGGAATTATTGTATGTGCCTCGGACTGTCTATCGGATTCAGCGAAGACAATGAGTCCTATCAAAGGCCACGACTCAAATGATGAAGAAGTCGTTGGCATCATGAAGAATATGCTTTTCAATATCATTCATGGCGTTCCGTCAACTTCCATGATTTCTTCATGAGGACTCTGGCAAACATTGCTATGTCACCATTTGAGCTGAAGCCTTATGCGCCTTGGATAATGAGATTCATCAGGACAAGGTCTTCACTCAATTACAAGGCTGATACTCTGAACCACTGCAGCTACTTGCCCCCATTGAAGTCCTCAAGCGGACATTTACCTCGGTGATGACAAGGGCAAGGCTACTTTGTGATCGATGAAGGCATTCGTCCATTGGATGGACAGTTTAGCAAAGCAGCATCCTACTCCACCAATGATGACTCGCCACACATGACTCGCCGCAAATACCTAAGTCAAGCAAAGTCCTCAAGCCACAACACCTGTGGTGATGGTGATCGTGAGTTACTCCTCAGTCTTCATCAGAAGGTTGATCGCAATCATAAATGGGTCAAGCGTTAGTTTGGTTCAATTCTTCACAACATGACCTCTACACACAATGCAGTGAAGAAAAACCACTACTACCTCCATGAAACCTTCAAGCGCACTGGCTGTTCTTTCAAATGTCTACAAGCGGAAGAACTGGCGACAATGGGACTCAAGGAAGAATTTGGTGGTCTGCACCTCCTCAGAAGAAATACAAGAAGGTCAAAGTTCCTTCCTTGGTGGCCAGCTCCTATTCTTCATCGCGACATCGATGAAAATGAAGACTTGGATGACACCGCGGCAGGCCCTACTACAACAACCGACCCCAACAACGCTGGCGCTCCTTCCTCAACTTGAAATTCTTCAGGGGCGTTAGTCCTCGGTTTCGATCCTTTTGGTCATTCGATGACAAAGGGGGAGAAATTTGAGTTAGTCTTCAAGCGGGTCTATTATATGGGCAATTTTTTTGTTAAGTTACAACTCTCGTTCTTATGAAACTTTTATTGGATCGAGTTGTAATCTTAAAACCGATGGTGCTTTGATACTTTTGATGCACTGTGCTCTGGCACTATGCTCTGATACTTTTGATGCACTGAGATCTGATTCTCGTGAGCTCTGACACTCTTGATGCGTTATTTTGCATGCTTGTTCCTCATTAATATTATTGCACGCATGCTGAATTTCATCAAGCACCATATTTCATCATGCATTTCAAATTCTTCATATTATATGTGTGTATGAATTACAAGATATAGGGGAGATCTCCATGATTCAACTCTTCAAATGTGCATTGCCTCAAAAGCAAATTCCTCACTATGCACATCTTCAGGGGGAGTTCTTCTATATCTTGCAATCAAATTCCTCAATATCAGTATTTACACTTCATATGTTTATCCCGTTGAAAACTTAACCTATATTGTCATCAATCACCAAAAAGGGGGAGATTGTAAGTGCATCTAGTGCCCCTTAGTGATTTTGGTGTATTGAAGACTTATAGGTTAAGAAACTAATGTGTTTGTGAGTGTACACAGGTCTATAAGTCTATGAGGAGTTTGATATTTATAGAGAAAGTCGGCCCCTAAAAATGAAGTTCTTCGACTGAAGACTTTGATATTTTGAAGACTTTCTGAAGACTTTGAAAGTGAAGAAATTGGTGTGACCTTGAAGACTTGGTATTCATTTGAGGAACATGAAGCGTGAAGACTTTTGTTTTTGTAGTTTTGTTTTTCTCTTTCTTGAGTCATAGGAAACACCGTACTGTTAAAGGGGTCGAGGAAATACTAAGGAAAAATTTCCATGTGATGCTCAACTCAAAATCCTACACCTACCAATCGCTTCAGTGAAGCCTTTGGAAATCTCATACAGATTCAGTCAATTTCTTTAGTGTGAGCGAAGTTCTTACAGTGTCGCAGAGAATTTGTTCTGACCGAGGAGTTAGGAATTCGCCAGGTCGGATTGCCTACATAGTGAGGAACATGATAGCCCCGAGGAATTTGAGATTCAAATTTCCGACCGTTCTTGTCTTGCCGCCACTGTCCCAAAATATCTTATCCACCTAACGGTCATATCATTGAAGGGCATTTATGTCTTATCATGTCGGGCTGCTCCTAGGCTATAAATAGCCGCCCCTACAACCACTAGCTGGTTGGCTGCTCCGAGAGAAACTTGACACTTGTCATTTGAGAGCAACCCATCCTCCGAGGACTTTGGCGAAAATCATCGAGTGAGGAAAACCCAAAACCAAACCCTACAAACCCAAAGTGATTGAGCATCTCTGAAGAGATTGATCCTGCGTGGATCCGACGCTTGTTACCTTTGAAGACTGTGCTTCTTCCAGACGGTTAGGCGTCATGGTCTAGAGCATCCAAGAGGAATTGTGGATCACCGAGTGACCAAGTCTGTGAAGGTTTGGAAGTCGCCTGAAGACTTACCACGAGTGATTGGACGAGGTCTGTGTGACCTTAGTTCAAGGAGAATACGGTGAGGACTTGGTGTCCTGAGCTGCGTGCTCAGCGAATGGGTGTCCGGGACTGTGTGTCCTCGAGTTTAAATACTCAGCCGCTCCAACCAGACGTACAACTGAGACAGCAGTTGGAACTGGTCTACCAAATCATTGTCTTCACCAACCTTACTGGTTCTATTTCCTCAACCCTTTCATTTCCTCATTATTGTGTTGAGTGTTTGTTCATATCTGTGTTTGAAAACTTTGACTGAAGACTTTCTCAATTTCATCAGTTCAATTTCTTCAGTCTGTTTGTATTCATCTTGTGCTATCTTGTGTTTACGCTTTCTGTACTCTTTGTTTGTCTTCATTTCATCATGATGACCATGCCCGCATTCTGTTATGCTTACTTCTGAGTACTTATTCCGCTGCAAGTAGTTCTTCGCTAAGGAATTTCCTCACCGGCAAATTCCTCAGTGAAGAATTCATAAAATCGCCTATTCACCCCCTCTAGTCGATATACGCACTTTCAAGAACCGGCGGATCGGAGCCATGGGGACCAGATTTAAAGCGAGGAGGAGGAGAAGCGAAGGATAGGCTGGAAGGGTGCGCGCCATTCCATACTTATAGCGGGCGAAGGCCAACCGTCGGCCTCCACGATCACCGTAATCATGACCAACTCTGCAAGTGCGGACTTGTCGAATCCGGGTGGTTACCAAGGCATCATGGGGAAGCGATGCGCGACGCGTCCAATCAACCGCCACGCTGCGTCGCCCAAGGCCGCAGAGCTATTAGGGCCCATGACGCCGCACCTGCCCTTTCGCCTCTCGCTCGGCCATGTTAGGCGCGCCGTGGGCCCGGGGCTCTTGTCGGCGTTCGGGAACGGGGTCCCAGACTTGCTCGCACTGCGGCTGCGGCGTGGCTAGAAGGAGGCCCAAGACGGCCCATCTTCATCAACGCAAGCTCAAGACCCTCGCGAGGGGCCAAGCCTGCTGGGCGGACGACAAGGAGCTTCCTCGAGCACGGCCTCATCAGGCTGGCTCATGAGGAGGCGAGAGAGTTCAAGGCAGGGTACCTGCGCAAGGTGCCCATAGCGCAAGCCATGACGACCGAGGCGCGCCATCGGGCGCCAGCCGTGTAGTGTCCTCCTTTCCTCTTTGGTGCAAAGGGAGCAAGCGCAGCGAGAGCATCAAGCAAAGGGATCCGTTTGATTGCAACAAGACCAAGACCAGCCCAACGGCAGAAGGAGTCATCGTGGAGCCCAAGCAAAGCGTCATCACGAGCCTTTGGCGGCGAGGACCAACTTTAGTCAGATAAGTGTACCCGCTGTTCCCCTTCAAACTAGCCAATTGTTGGCGCCCTTCCCGCTCAATATTTGGGAAGAGGCCCAGGGCCTTCGCCTATAAATAGGACTAGCCACCCACAGTGTAGGGGCAGCGAGAAAGAGGCTGGATCCGGACGGAATCCTCATCAAGAAACCGATAGCTAGAGCGATGAACACCACCTAGCAGTTCATCGCACTCCCCGCCAAAACAGACCTCCCGAGGCTGTTCTCCCTTGTATTGTTCCTCATCAGCCCAAGAGGCAATCCACCACACCACACACCTGGGTAGGGTATTACACCACAATGGTGGCCCGAACCAATATAAATCTCGTGTCTCTTGTGCTGTTCCGTTTAGTAGTTTAGGTCCCAGCGATTCGGCAAGGTGCGAGGCGGTGGAAGGTTGGATCTCCGCGCACCCAAGGTGTTGAACCTCAAGGGTCTGCGGAACCCGAAATCCGACATCTTCACACCAAAGTTGGTTGAAGCCCTCGAGGAAAATCGTTTGAAGACTTCCTGCACTTCATGTTTGTAAGTAACAATGTGTACCCATGTGTAACGAGAGTAATTATCAACAATAACAAAGCCATATAGAGATGCATCATTAGTGACTGCTGAGTAATGATTAGGACCAAAGAGGTCCATGTGAAGCAATTCGAATGGACGAGTAGTGGTCATGATAGTCTTATTTGGATGCTTGGCCTTGGTCATTTTCCAGCTTCACGGGCTCCACACAAGTGATCCTTGAGGAATTTGACATTCTCGATGCCAATGACATGCTTCTTCTTCGCAAGCGTGTGCAAATTCCTCATGCTGCGTGACCAAGTCGTCGATGCCATAGCCAGCCTTCGAAGCTTTTGCAAGTAGACACACGGCTGGTTGTGGTCCCAGAGAAATCAACAATATACAAGTCTCCTCTCCTAAAGCCTTGAAGACTTTGGAATTGTCGACTTCCATGATCACAACACAACGATACTTGCCAAAGACAACAACCATATCAAGATCATAAAGCATTGAGATTGACATGAGGTTGTATCCTAAGGACTCAACAAGCATGACTTTGTCCATGTGTATGTCCTTAGAGATCGCAACCTTACCAAGACCCAATACGACTTTTGCCTTTGTCAAGAAAGATGATATGCTTGAGATGTGGCGGTGATAAGGAGCATCCATCAATAGATTCTTGTCACCGGTCATGTGATTTGTACATCCACTATCAAGGACCCACTCATTGGCTTTGGGTTGATCATCCTGCAGATGAATTAGTGCAACTTACGATCGCATATACTTCATCAGTGAAGAATATGATATCAATTTCATCGATGAATTTCATCAGCGATATAAAAGGTAAGCGATATGAGGGCGTGTGAAATGAAAGTTCATTTCTTCATAATTAGCTTCGTCCTTTCGAGCATTTTTGTCAGGCCCCCAGCAAATTCTTCAGACGTTAAAGCACGTCTGGAGGCCTGACCCTGCAGAAGAGATTAGTTCCTTTTCTTCACCACCCACATCTGAAGGGGTGGCAAGAGTTCATCACTCTCGAGCTCCATATGAGAATGGTGGCATAGAAGCCAATCCATTTCGTTTCACATAAGAGAGGTTAGGGTAAGCATATGAATAAGCGAGAGAAATTCTTGAGGACTTATGAACATATTGGTTTGAAGAATAATGCACATATTCATAGCCCTTAGCTCTACCTGCGAAACAGAGTTGTTAGCACGATGATAATCATATGAGGACTTTGATCCATGTGAGGAATTTGGTCCAGATGAGGACTTGGATCCATATGAAGAATTTGGTCCATATGAAGAGTTTGATCTGGGGTTCCTATTCTTCACGGTGGTGTCATGAGGACATTCACCGAAGACTTTCAAGGCACTTCTTGGGAACCCAGATTTTCTTCATAGGGGAACCGTTCTGCAGATTAGTGCCAACATATCTAGCAAATACTTCACCATTCTAATTTTTGAACAGTTTATAGTTGAGTCAAATGACTCATCGGAAGAATGAGGAGATTCACATGTAAAGCCGGATAAGTTAGATGGATAAACTGGAGGTCCCTTTGCAGCAACCCATGAGGTTTTGGGGTACTGCTCGGGCTTCAATATGTTCCATCAGCATTGAGTTTCCTCTCAAAGGCAATACCCTCTTTCCTAGGGTTCCTGTTGAGGATCTGCTTTTTAAGCACATCACAAAGAGTCTGATGCCCTTTGAGGCTTTTGTACATGCCTGTCATGTACAATTCCTTCAGCCCTACATCGTCAGTGACACTAGCAATGTCCTCAGATGAGGAATTAGTGATAGCAGAGACAGGTGAAGAATTTTTAACAGTTGAAGCATTTGAACATTCAGGTGAAGAATTAGCAGATTCACGTTCAATGTACTTTAAGCATGGAGGAACAAATTCTTCCTGAGAAGCGCTGATTTGTTGAGCAAGTAATGAATCGCGCTCCTTCTGAAGATCTTCATAACTCACTCTTAGCTTCTCAAGATCTTGCTTTCTTTGAAGAAATTCATAAGAAAGTTTCTCATGATCGATAAGAGAGTGTTATGATGACCTTGAAGGTTGTCAAACCTAGCTGAAGTATCTGAAGATTTTCAGTCAGGGCTTTAGTGCGATCCATTTCTTCACCCAACATATCATCACTTTTGTCTAGCATGTTTTGAACCTTTTCAAAAGCCCTTTGTTGTTTTACAGCAATCTTAGCAAGTTTTGAGTAGCTGGGCTTGAGATCTTCATCAGATTCATTTTCACTAGATTCAGAGGAGGTATATTTGAGTACCTTGGCACCCTTTGCCACGAAGCAATAGGTGGGAGCGTAGTCATCACTATCTTCATCAGCTTTGTTGGTGAGGTCATTTTCTTCAGAGTAGAAGATGGACTTGCTGACGAAAGCAGTAGCGAGAGCCAGACTCGCCACACCACACTCGGATTCTTCTGATGCCTCCTCTTCCTCATGTTCCTCAGATTCAGCTTCAGAGTCCATTTCCTTGCCAATGAATGCCCGAGCCTTCTTGGAGCTGCTCTTCTTGTGATAAGAAGACTTTGAGGATTTTGATGATGAAGATTTCGATGATTTCTTCTTCTTCTTAGCGTCATTAGAACTGTAATCCTTGTATTTCTTCTTCTTTAATTCCTTTTCCCACGGAGGACAATCTTGAATGTAGTGACCAGGTTTCTTGCATTTGTGGCATAGTCTTCTCTTATAGTCACTGGATGAGGAATCACTGCTCCTTGAGGATTTTCCAGCGACCACATCTTGAGAATTCTGGAATTTCTTCACGAGCGGTGCTAGCTCTCGCTCAATTCTTGAGATCTCCAAGGCTACTACGAGTCTTCACAATCAGATTGAGACACAGCCTTGGCCTTGTGGCACGTGATTTTCCATAGCTAGAACCATAGAGATCTCTTTTTAGCAAGTGGAACTCATGAGTATTTAGCCTCTCGAGGATATCAAGCTGGATCAAGTGACTTGTAGTCAAGACGCTCTTGTATCATCGGTGCGGAGTATCAAGCGAGGAATCAGCGATCTCAATAATTTCTTCACCACCTCATGGTCGGTGATGTCAGTGGCACCAAGCGCTTGAAGCTCATTTGATATGTCAGTGAGGCGATCAAAGGTTTGTTGAACATTTTCATTGTCGAGTCTTTTAAAGCTGTTGAAGAGATTTTGAAGAACATCAACTCGAGAGTCACGCTGAGTTGAGACTCCTTCATTTACTTTGGACAGCCTGTCCCAGATGAGCTTAGCAGTTTCCAAAGCACTCACTCTTCCATATTGTCCTTTGCTCAGATGGCCACATATGATATTCTTCACTTGAGAATCGAGTTGCTTGAATCTCTTCACATCGGCAGCGTTCAGTGAGGGTGAGACAGAGGGAACACCATTTTCCACAACATACCAGAGATCGTTGTCAATTGCCTCAAGATGCATTCGCATCTTGTTTTTCGAAGAGGGGTAGTCCGTCTGTCATCGCTCGGGAGCGGGGTTCCCAGACTTGCTCCTCGCTGCCCACGGCGTGGCTCAAAGGAGGCCAGGCGGCCCATCTTCATCAACGCAAGCTCAAGACCCTCGCGAGGGGCCAAGCCTCGCAGGGCGGACGACAAGGAGCTTCCTCAGGCACGGCCTCGTCAGGCTGGCTCATGAGGAGGCGGAGAGTTCAAGGCAGGGTACCTCGCGAGGTGCCCATGACGCAAGCCATGACGACCAAGGGCGCTAGTCGGGCGCCAGCCCGCGCAGCGTCCACCTTTCCTCTTTGGTGCAAAGGGAGCAAGCGCAGGCGAGATCATCAAGCAAAGGCATCCGTTTTGGTGCAACAAGACCAAGACCAACCCAACGGCAGGAAGGGAGTCATCGTGGAGCCCAAGCAGGCGTCATCACCAGAGCCTTTGGCAGGCGAGGACCAACTTTAGTCAGGATAAGTGTACCCGTTGTTCCCCTTCAAAATGGCCAATTGTTGGCGCCCTTCCCGCTCAATATTTGGGAAGAGGCCCAGGGCCTTCACCTATAAATAGGAGTAGCCACCCACAGAGATAGAGGGATCCGGAATCCAGAGGGATCCGGAATCCAGAGAAAGACAGAGACCCGATCCTCAAGCTAGAGCGACTGAATACCACCTAGCAGTTCATCACACCCGCCAAGAACAGACCCTCGCGAGGCTGTTCTTCCTTGTACTATTCCTCATCAGCCCAAGAGGCAATCCACCACACCACAAACTAGAGTAGGGTATTACACCAGAACGGTGGCCCGAACTAGTATAAATCTTGTGTCTCTTGTGCTGTTCCGTTAGTAGTTTAGGTCCCTGCGATTCGGCGAGGTACGAGACGGTGGAGGGTCGGATCTCCGCGTGCACCCCAGTGTTCGAACCTCAAGGGTCTTCCGGAACCCGAAATCCGACATTTGGCGCGCCCAGTAAAGTGCGCGGAATCTGCCTTTCGTCGCCTCGTTCTTCCCGACCACGCAACCATGTTCGGCGCCCGTCGGGCCCACGCCAGCGCCGAGCCGCCCTCGCCTCCCATGTCGCCTAGACAGCTCCGTCGTGGCGCCCTCGTCGTTCCCGTCACTGCCGTCATTAACGCCTCCACCGGCCCGGCGAAGAATGAGCAGCAAGCATCGTCAAGCACCCGTCCATGAGGCGGCGGCCGCACCGCCACGCCTTGATCACCCCGCTGGTTCTTCGTCACATGCACCCCGCGACGCCATGGAGGCCCGAGCGGCACTCATCGCAACAAGCGAGCTCCTGCGCTACCGCCCGTCGAGCGTCTATGAAGAATGGCTCGACCGAGTCGCCGAGCTCGTCCGCGCTGCAGAGGCGCCCGCGCCGTCCGTCTCGCTACATCGCACCCGCCCTTGCTGACGATGAAGCTCCCGGGCGCCTCGGCCGCCTCCTCCTCAAGAAGGCACCAGCCCCAAAGCGGCGGCATTGGCGGAACCCGTTGCACCAGCGCCGCGTGGCAAAGCAGAGCTGTCAAGAAGTTCTCGCCCACAAGAAGCTGCCGGCGCTCCCGCTCAAAGACGTCGAGACCTGCGCTGCCCCGGCCGTGGCGTGAGGGAGGCCCACAAGACCAAGCTCTCGTCGTTCGAGGCCCCTGCTGCCACGGGCGGGCTGCCGCGCCTTCACCTCCGAAGCTGCGCAGCGTCGCGTAGCCCGCCAAGTTCAAGCCAGACCTGCCTCCTCGCTATGGACGGCACGGTGACCCTACGGAGTTCCTCCAGCTCTGAGCTGGGCATCGATCGCCAACGGGATGAAAAGGTCATGGCGAACTGGTTTCCCATGGCGCTCAGGGCGGAGCCCCACTGGCTCCTGAATCTGGCCCCGGGCATGATCTCTTCTGGGCGAGATGCGCACCGCTTCATCGCCAACTTCCGTGGCACTCGCGACCGGCCACCCGCCGTGGCGACATGCGCCGAATCAAGCAGCAGCAGGGAAACCCGCAAAAGTACATCCAGTGCTTCAACAACGCGCCTCAAGATCCCTGGGGTAATGGAGGAGGCCATCATCTCTGCCTTCTCCGACGGCGTCGCGACGTCAAGATGAAGGAGGAGCTGGCGATGCATGAAGATATGTGCACCTCCTCGAGCTGTTCAACTTGGCGACCAAGTGCGCCAGGCTGAGGAGGGCCTCTCCTCCTCGAGCTGCCCGCCGCAGATCAAGAGAAGAAGTCAAGGCCAAGGGCGTGAAGCGCAAGGGGTTGCCGTACAGCAGCCAAACCGGACACCAAGCGAGGCGAGATCAGCCCGAGTCCTCCAAGGGCAGTTGGTGCTGCGTGTACCACGACCTCCACACCCACAACACCAATGAATGCCAAGAGCTCCGGGCGACGTGAAGGCGGGGTCGGCAGACGCCTCGGCGCAGCGACCGGGCTACGGCCGAGGAGGAGGAAGGAATGCAGACGCTGGGAAGACCGCGGCCAGCGCCAAGGGTGGCACGACCAACCTCGCGAGGATCGTGGCAAGACCCACCTCGCGAGGGAGGCTGGAGGATCAGCCTCGCGAGGATCGCCCTGAGGGAACGAGCCTCCCTCCGTTGCCGCCGCCGCCAAGGAGAATTGAAGACCGTCATCGGGACGAGGGGGGGGGCTTCCAGAAGCGCGGCGATCGTCAGCATCTGGGCGGAGCTCAAGCCCCAGCCTCTCAGCGCATCTTCAAGAAGTTCGCCCGCGAAGTGAATGCAGTCCTCCCCAAGCTCGAGGCCACGCGCCCTCTCAGGTGGTCGGCGTGCGCCATCACGTTCAGCTCAGCGTATCAGCTCAAGTGCACAGCCACAGCCGGAGTTCTCCCGATGCTTTGTTCCCCAATCATCAGCAACGTGCTGGTCACCAAGACCCTCATCGACGGCGGAGCAGGGCTCAACGCCCTGTCACAGAGACATTCAACAATCTTCAAGTGCCTTACAGTCAGCTTCAGCCAACCAAGCCTTTCTCCGGAGTCACCGACGGCTCCACGGTCCCGATCGGGCAGGTCCGCCTTCCTGTCACCTTCGGGGCTCGCGACAACTACCACACCGAGCTCATCGACTTCGACGTCGCCCACATTCGCTTGCCGTACAACGCCATCCTCGGGTACCCGGTGTTGGCCAAATTCATGGCCGTAACCCACCATGGCTACAACGTCCTCAAGATGCTAGGAAGCGGCGGGGTCATCACGGTGCCCTGTGAAGAGAGAGACGCAGTGTGCTCCCTGGAGCGAGCCTTTCAGGCTGCATCGCTAGAAGACCCAGACCACAGCAGCAGGAGGCCTCCCGAGGCCGCACCCAAGAAGAAGACATCGACCGGTCCGGCTCCTCAAGAGGCAGGCCCCTCAGGGCCCGCGCCGGGCCAGGGGGAGCCTCCTTCCATCGCATAGGAAAGCGCCCGACGCCTCCTCAGCAGGGCTGGGGGCTCTCCCTCGAGGGCCGCCGACCTCGCCAAGGTCACGAGGAGGCGCTTGGGCACCACGTGGGCGTGCTTGATGCATGTTTCCATAGCAGGAGCAAGGCAAGGAGGGCCGAACCCTCGGGAGTTCGTCGGCCAAGGCCATTCAGAGATACAAGAGTCAAGGGTCATGAGGGGCAGCCGCCGCCTGCCCGCTGTGGCCCCCCATCCAGGAGAGGATGGTGGGCTGCGCGTCTGCATCGACATACCAGGGCTCAACCGAGCCACATCTCAAGAGCGCCTCTGGCTCTCGCGAGTGGGACGTTGCGAGGGTCCGCCCCACAGCTACGTGCGCATGCCGTGTGGCCTGCCAAACGCGGTAGCCGCGCACCAGCGTCTCATGAGGGACATCCTGGAGGCTCAAGAGGCCAGGCATTCCGCAGCCCTGGCGGAGATGGAGATGGTCTATGAGGAGCCACCAGCGCCTCCGGAGCCTCCCGAGGCCCCTGGGCCTGGGGGCTCGTGAGGATCGGCTCCCGCAGCCCACCGAGTCTGCTACACCAACACCCCTTCGTCCCCAACATCACCAGGTGACATCTTTAAGTTTTATTTCCGGCTGGGAGCGCCTTCAGGGCCGCATTATTCCCAGGCCGCGTGGGTCCGTCCCTGCGGCATGTATCCCTTTTATTTCATGTCATTAGCCTATCTGTTGGGGCGCCCTCGGTGCATCATCCCCAAGCCGCTCGGGCCAGTCCAGCTGCATGTATCCTTCCTACTTTTTCCTTAGGATTATGCTCTCGCTCCACCATGCTTGTTATTTGGTGCCTTTTCACGGTGGTGGAATCTTATGCGTTAAAGGGGGTGCACGAGCATCGCGACTCAGGGCTCCTACCGGCTCCGGCCCTCACCCTCTGGTCTTGTCCATGGCATCGCGACACAGCTTGCCAACGACGGTGAGACCAGCCCGAGAGCCGGACCCGAGGACGTAAAGTTTAGTCATCTAACCCAGCTTGCAGCGTTAAAGGGGGTGCACGAGCATCGCGACTCAGTGGCTCCTACCGGCTCTCCGCCCTCACCCTCTGGTCTTGTCCATGGCATCGCGACCGGCTTGCCAATGACGGCTGAGACCAGCCCGAGAGCCGGACCCGAGGACGAGTTGTTGATCCACCGGGCTTGCGCGTTAAGGGGGGTGCTCGAGCATCGCGACTCAGGGCTCCTACGGCTCTCCGGCCCTCACCCTCTGGTCTTGTCCATGGCATCGCAACCTGGCTTGCCAGCGATGGCTGAGACCAGCCCGAGAGCCGGGACCCGAGGACGTAGAGTTGCTGCATCTGACCAGGCTTGTGCGCTAAAGGGGGGTGCCTGAGCATCGCGACTCAGGGCTCCTACCGGCTCTCCGGCCCTCACCCTCTGGTCTTGTCCATGGCATCGCGACTGGCTTGCCAATGACGGTGAGACCAGCCCGAGAGCAGGGACCAAGACGAGAGCATCGACATCCGCCAAATTTGCAGGAACACACTCGAAGATAAGGCCCAGAGCCAGGCGCAACCCGCCTTGAGTTAGGGCCCCGTGAGTCCCGCGCTGGCTCACGGGTGCCCAGATACACCTCGTCCAGCCCTACCGTGCCAGCCACGTGTTAGGGTGGGGCTGTATACGCCCCGGGGGCACCTCCCGGAGGGGAGCCCCCTCCCACGTTCCAGTGGAAGCACCATGCTCCGCGCTGGCTGACGACACTGCCGAGGAGCGGCTATGCTCGTACGCATGCGCGAAGCGCTATGCTCAGCTGGTGATAAACAACCGAGGTGGCCTCCGGTCGCATCAACCTCAGGGAGCCCAGAGCTCAGTGTCTGGCCTCGTCGCAACGCCTCCCCTCGGGAGCACCGCATGAGGGGGCTGGGCACGGGGGCTGCGCCTGGGTCACGCCCAGACGCACGCCACCCAGCCAGGCCCCTCGGGCCTGGTTCGTCGACGCCACTCCCGAGCTGAGCCATGGTACAAATGCTGTTTGAGCGTTAAGGGGACTCTCGAGCATCGCGACTCAGAGCCTAACTGGTCATGTAGCCCTCACCCCTTAGTTCGAAGGCTAACGGCGGTTGAGGTATCTGTGAGGCCGGGCTCTGCAGACGAGAACGGTAGATCCACCGCGTCTCACCTCCCTACTTGCTGTTCGTGCGCTAAGGGGACTCTGAGCATCGCGACTCAGAGCCTAACTTGTCACGTAGCCCCTCACTCCTTGGTCCCGTCCTTGTTTCGGTCGGGGCTAACGGCGGCTGAGGTATGCGCGGGGCCGGGCTCTGCCGGCGTAGAACATAAGCAAGTAGGAAGCGCAAATTTCAAGGAATTCAAAAGCAAATATTACAGTCCACACTGTTATCGCAATACCAAATGCAAGTTTAAACGCCTCCCCGAGGCATGATACATGTGCAGGAATTAAAAGCAGGACAGGAGCCACAACGGAGTCACTTGTCGGCGGTGGAGCAGCGCGGAGTGGGTTCGCCTCGTGGAGCAGCAGGGCCGGCAGCGCCTCGCTTCGGCTTGGTGCTGAAGGCCCGGAACTTCCCCAACAGAGCCTCCGCGCGACCCTTCACAGCCTCGGCAGCGGCAGCTGCATGCTCGCCGCTTGCTGGCTCCAGCAGGCTGTCCAGGTCGACGCTGGGATCGCGAAGGTAGACGTGGGTGAGGACCCGCGTCAGTGCCGCAGAAGACAAGACACGCGCCTCGGCCTCAGCCGTGGGGCCAAGACCAAGGGAGACATCTTCAAGAGCGCGAACCAGGAAGGGAAGCAGCTTGGCGGGGCCGTCCTCTGCGCCGGCCAGTGGGCTCTCCAGGCCGCTATCATAAAGCTCCCTCAGCAAGGCGCGAGCCTTCACCTCCATATCCATGAAGGCCACGCGATCTTCGGCAAGAACCCGCGCCTTGTCGTCCAGCTCGACTTTCCTCGCCTCCGAAGACTGCTCCAGCGCCTAGGCGGTCACGGCGCTTCTTCAGCCTGGCCTCCTGTCGCCTGACGGCCACCTCACGAGCCTTCATGCTTTCCTCCTGCTCCTGGCGGAGGCGGGCCTCCTCGGCAAGCTGGTTCTGCAGGCCCTTCAGCTCGCCCTCCAGCGTCTCACAGCGACCTTGGATGCTGGCTGCCTCCCCCAGGGGAGCATCACGGGCAATCTTTGCCTCACGGATAGCCTGTTTCTCCTCGTCGCAAACCGTCGAGGCCTGGACCAGCGCCGCCCGAATCGAAGCGTTGGAGCGAATCCAGCCAGAGGCCAGCTCCAAGCGAGGGTCGGCGCCCTGAAGATCCTGCCGCAGCCGGTCCAATTCAGCGGCAGCACGGTCCAGGACAGTGGGAGGAGTCGGAGAGACAGCAGTTGGTGGAGTAGGAGGAGATGGCGGCGGCGTAACCACAGTATCGTGAGGCGGGACCTGCTGCGCCCCAACAGCTATGGCGGCGGCATCAGGCAAGGACACCTCGGGAGTCGCTTGGGTCAAGGGGGCTGAGCTCGCCCCAGCGGGCTCAGCCAGGCCTCGCGAGGACGCCCGGACAGGAGAGGCCTGGGCGTCAGGATCACCTTCTTTTTCGGGCAGAGGCACCGCCACGGATGGGGCCTCAGAGCCCCTTCACTTCTTCGCCCGGGCGCCGGCTGGCTGAAGGACATGGACATCGATCTCGCCGACGGAGCAATAATCAAGACGGAAGGCAGGTTACAGGTCGTCGCCGGTGGACTCGAGCAGCCTCCGCCATACTTGAAGCCCGAGAGCCGGCTGCAGGGATCAGCTTCAAGGGAACCAGGAGCGGGAGGCGCGTCTGCGGATCGCCCCGGGGCAGGCGGACCAGCTGGGACCAGCCCATCCGGTCCTTCTTCGGGATCGGGGCAAGCTTCGCCTCCCGCTCATCCTCATCCTCGTCTGTCGTCACTGGGGAGGCGGAGAATGCGGGACTGCGCCCAGGGAGGAGCCCTTGACTCCGCACCCGAGTCAACCCCCTCTCCCGGCTCTCTTTCCTCCACCTCTTCACTAGAGTCGGAAGAGGACATGTCCACCAGGTCCTCCGGAGCCTCCACGGGCACGGGCCCGTCCCCATTGAAGACCGGCATGGTCCCCACTACCTGCTCCCAATCCTCACGAAGGAACAAGGGCTGGGCGCCTCGAGCCTCGCCACATCGCCCCCCAACCAAGGACCTGGAGGACCGTCGCAGATCCCTCGCTGGCCAGGGCCACGGGCTCGAGTGAGGCCTCCACATCGAAGCAAGCATGGCGAGCGGAGCCAGTTGGTGCTCCAGAACTCCCTCGGCAGCGACGACAGTCAGCCGCCCGCCCGCCACGCTGGCGGCTTCAGATCTGCATCCATCTTCTCCAAAGACCAGCGCTGGGATCCTGGCTCCACTCGGGACCATTCATCGGACTCTCGGGGCACTCCGTGGGCAGGATCAGCCGAGGTGGATGCGCCCAGGCCCACCAAGACCCACTTGCTCTGAAGCCCTCAATCCGCTTCCGGGGTTTGAGATGGCAATGGCCCCGCCGTATCTTGTAAGGCTTCGCGCTGGAGGCGGAACCACGGAGGTTCGGAGGAGAAGTAGTGGCGCAGCAAGGCATCGAGGGCTTCACCCCAACATGAGCCTCACAATAGTAAGCGAAGATCGCCCGAGAAGAAGGACGGAGTTGGGATGGAGTGCAGAGGTTGAATGTTGTAATGACGGAGGACGGAGAAGAAGAACTCAGAGAAGGGAGGCACGGACCAGCAATGATGGCGCCATGAAGAACGGGTAGAAGGTACTCCCCGACCCTCGTGGGGCGCAGGAGCCGACCTTGAACACCACTGTTCCATTGACGCCTGCGCCTCCTTAACCGGGCGCGCGCATGCAGGCTCGCCCGACACATTTGGCGGGTCCAAGGCGGGAGAGTACCAAGCTCGGCCGGGCTTGGCGAGGCGCCATGATTGGCTAGGGCACGCAGCGGAGTGGATCTCAAGGTCTTGGAAGCAGAGGGAGAGGCGCAAGAAAGGGATCTGAGTAGCAATGGAGAAAGTAAAGGAGGCAAGGAAGATGCCGCTCTATTATCAACCCACGCTGATTCTTGAGGCGCCGCGTCAATCAACCGCCACGCGGCACCCAAGGCCGCAGCTGTTGGGGCTCAGGAAGCTCAGACTTGCCCTTTCGCCTCGCCGGCCAAGTTCGGGCGTGCCATGGGCCGGGGGCTCTGTCGGCGTTCGGGAGCGGGGTCCCAGACTTGCTCGCTGCGGCCTGCGGCGTGGCTCAAAGGAGGCCAGGATGGCCCATCTTCATCAACGCAGCTCAAGACCTCGCGAGGGGCCAAGCCTCATGGGCGGACGACAAGGAGCTTCCTCAGGCACGGCCTCGTCAGGCTGGCTCATGAGGAGGCGGAGAGTTCAAGGCAGGGTACCTCGCGAGGTGCCCATGACGCAAGCCATGACGACCAAGGGCGCCCGATGGGGCGCCAGCCCCGCAGCGTCCTCCTTTCCTCTTTGGTGAAAAGGGAGCAAGCGCAGGCGAGAGCATCAAGCAAAGGCATCCGTTTCGGTGCAACAAGACCAAGACCAGCCCAACGGCAGGAAGGGAGTCATCATGGAGCCCAAGCAGGCGTCATCACCAGAGCCTTTGGCAGGCGAGAAACCAACTTTAGTCAGGATAAGTGTACCCGCTGTTCCCCTTCAAAATGGCCAATTGTTGGCGCCCTTCCCGCTCAATATTTGGGAAGAGGCCCAGGGCCTTCGCCTATAAATAGGAGTAGCCACCCACAGAGATAGAGGATCCGAATCCGAAGGATCCGAATCCGAAGAAAGACAGAGACCGATCCTCAAGCTAGAGCGATGAACACCACCTAGCAGTTCATCACACCGCCAAGAATAGACCCTCGAGGCTGTTCTTCCTTGTACTATTCCTCATCAGCCCAAGAGGCAATCCATCACACCACAAACTAGAGTAGGGTATTACACGTAACGCTGGTCCGAACTAGTATAAATCTTGTGTCTCTTGTGCTGTTCCGTTAGTAGTTTAGGTCCGTGCGATTCGGGCGAGGTACGAGACGGTGGAGGGTCGGATCTCCGCGCGCACCCCAGTGTTCGAACCTCAAGGGTCTGCCGGAACTCGAAATCCGACTCGTCCCATCAAAGGTAGGACACCCAGCTGAGACCTTGATCATACCTGCGGTCGACATAACTAAAACTCGAGGTGGTTAAACCAAAATCACACAGAACAAGGGAGTACCTTGCTCTGATACCAAGTGAAAGTGCGTTATATCGACTAGAGGGGGGGTGAATAGGTGATTTTTATGAATTCTTCAATGAGGAATTTGCCGGTGAGGAAATTCCTAAGTGAGGAACTACTTGCAGCGGAATAAGTACTCAGAAGTAAGCATAAGAGAATGCGGGCATGGTCATCATGATGAAATGAAGACAATCAAAGAGTACAGAAAGCGTAAACACAGGATAACACAAGATGAAGACAAACATACTGAAGAAATTGAACTGAGGAAATTGAGAAAGTCTTTAGTCAAAGTCATCAAACACAGATATGAACGAACACTCAACACAGTAATGAGGAAATGAAAGAGTTGAGGAAATAGAACCAGTTAGGTTGGTGAAGATAATGATTTGGTAAACCAGCCCAACTGCTGTCTCGGTTATGCGTCTGGTTGGAGCGGCTGAGTATTTAAACTCGAGGACACACAGTCCCGGACACCCAGTCGCTGAGCACGCAGCTCAGGACACCAAGTCCTCACCGTATTCTCCTTGAACTAAGGTCACACAGACCTCGTCCAATCACTCGTGGTAAGTCTTCAGGCGACTTCCAAACCTTCACAGACTTGGTCACTCGGCGATCCACAATTCCTCTTGGATGCTCTAGACCATGACGCCTAACCGTCTGGAAGAAGCACAATCTTCAAAGGTAACAAGCGTCGGATCCACGAGGATCAATCTCTTGATGATGCTCAATCACTTTGGGTTTGTGGGGTTTGGTTTTGGGTTTTCCTCACTCGATGATTTTCGCTCAAAGTCCTCGGAGGATGGGTTGCTCTCAAATGAGAAGTGTCAAATTTTCTCGGAGCAGCCAACCAGCTAGTGGTTGTAGGGGGCGGCTATTTATAGCCTAGGGAGCAGCCCGACATGATAAGACATAAATGCCGTTCAATGATATGACCGTTAGGTGGATAAGATATTTTGGGACAGCTGGCGCGCAGCACAGCAATGGTCGGAAATTTGACTCTAAAATTCCTCAGGGCTATCATGTTCCTCACTGTGTAGGAAATCCGCACTTGCAAATTCCTAATTCCTCAGCGACCAGAAGAACTTCGTCTCTGTCACTGAAGAAATTGACTGAGCTGTATGAGATTTCCAAAGGCTTCACTCGAAGGGATTGGTAGGTGTAGGATTTTGAGTTGAGCGTGACATGGAAATTTTTCCTTAGTATTTCCTCGACCCCCTTTAACAGTACGGTGTTTCCTATGACTCAAGAAAGAGAAAACAAAACTACGAAAACAAAAGTCTTCACGCTTCATGTTCCTCAAATGAATACCAAGTCTTCAAGGTCACACCAATTTCTTCACTTTCAAAGTCTTCAGAAAGTCTTCAAAATATCAAAGTCTTCAGTCGAAGAACTTCATTTTTAGGGGTCGACTTTCTCTGTAAATATCAAACTCCTCATAGACTTATAGACCTGTGTACACTCATAAACACATTAGTCCCGTTAACTAATAAGTCTTCAAAACACCAAAATCACTAAGGGGCACTAGATGCACTTACATCTATGAACAATATTTGAATCTTCTCTGAATTCTTTTATGTATGATTGGTTATCTTTGCAAGTCTCTTCGAATTGTCAGTTTGGTTTGACCTATTAGATTAATCTTTCTTGCAATGGGAGAAGTGCTTAGGTTTGGGTTCAATCTTGCGGTGTCCTTTCCCAATGACAGTAGGGGCAGCAAGGCACGTATGTATTGTTGCCATCGAGGATAACAAGGTGGGGTTTATATCATATTGCATGAGTTCATCCCTCTACATCATGTCATCTTGCTTAAAGCGTTACTCTATTCTTATGAACTTAATACTCTAGATGCATGCTGGATAGCGGTCGATGTGTGGAGTAATAGTAGTAGATGCAGGCAGGAGTCGGTCTACTTGTCTCGGACGTGATGCCTATATACATGACCATACCTAGATATTCTCATAACTATGCTCAATTCTGTCATTGCTCAACAGTAGTTTGTTCACCCACCGTAAAACTTATGCTCTCGAGAGAAGCCACTAGTGAAACCTATGGCCCCCGGGTCTATTTTCCATCATATTAATCTCCCGACAACAAGTTATTTCTAGCACCGTTTTTATTTTGCTTTCTTTACTGTGCATCTTTATCATAAAATTACCAAAAATATTATCTTATCATATCTATCAGATCTCACTCTCGTAAGTGATCGTGAAGGGATTGACAACCCCTTTATTGCATTGGTTGCGAGGATTTATTTGTTTGTGTAGGTGTGAGGGACTCGTGCGTGGCCTCCTACTGGATTGATACCTTGGTTCTCAAAAACTGAGGGAAATACTTACGCTACTTTGCTGCATCACCCTTTCCTCTTCAAGGGAAAACGAACGCAGTGCTCAAGAGGTAGCAGCCGCCTCCTCGCCGGCTCGCGCCCACATTATCACGGTGCTGACCCAGGCCTGGGTCGAAGGCC
Source organism: Aegilops longissima (assembly GCA_021605205.1). Lineage (NCBI taxonomy): Eukaryota > Viridiplantae > Streptophyta > Magnoliopsida > Poales > Poaceae > Aegilops > Aegilops longissima. Next base: position 31,984 of record JAHIAM010002831.1, read on the forward strand.
GCCTCCAGCTCCGCCTCGGCCCGGTTTCGGTCTTGCCAGGCCAAGCCCTCGGCATTGGTCGGGTCCAGACCAAGGTCCGGATCCACCGGTGCCTCCTCGTCCCGGTCCATGGTGCCGGATCGGCTCCTCCGGAACACGGCGCCCTCGGCGGACGCGGCATCCGCCGCCGCCAGCGCCAACGAGATTGGCGACCTGAAGCACAAGACAAAAAGCAATTACGCCAAGTCGAGCGGAGCAGCTCAGCAATTCGCTCGAAGCAAGCAGCGCTACCCGGCACCACCGGAACGACGGGCCTTTCCGCCCTCTCCTGTGGAGCGCCGCGCCTCCTCTTGGCGGACGGCTTCGCACCCCCAGCCGAATCCGCCACGCACTTCGCGGTTGGTGCCCGCGGCGGGACGCTGCCCTTCCCGTGCGGGCGCCGCGTCGTCGCCACCCCCCGAGATGACCCGGCTCCGGCCGAGTGATACTTCTCCAACGTATCTATAATTTTTGATTGCTCCATGCTATATTATCTACTGTTTTGGACATTATTGGACTTTATTATCCAATTTTATATTATTTTTGGGACTAACCTATTAATCGGAGGCCTCGGTCTCCTCTGAGGCAACCCGCACCACCTGCGCCCGCGCCCGGTCGTAAGGATGCCCGATGGCGTTCAGAAGCACCTCGCGCATCGCGTAGGGATGAACGAGAAGATAAGCAGCAATGCACGGGACCAGGACTCACCAGCGGTCTGCGGGTCTGAACGGCTATCTGGGCCTTCCGAACTCCCAGTTCACCCCCAAGCTGGCCTTGGAGATATCATTGACCCGGCGCGCAACTTGGTCCGCCGCCAACCGCGTGTTCGCCATGCGGTTGGGATCTTGGAGGCCGGTCATCTGGCCGATGAGATGGCTACGCTGCTGCAGCGGCAGTACCCGCCGGGAGATAAAGGCGGGGATGAGGTCGGTGGCGGTGAGCCTCTCCCGCTCCTTCATCACAGACTCCCGCTCGCACAGGTTGAGCACCTCCAACGACGGGCACTTGGGGTAATACCCCCAGTTCTGCTTCCCCCACGGCAGCGAGTTGATGAACAGTGGGAGGTTGATGTGGTCCTCGCCGAGGTTGTGGATGTAAAAGAAAGAATTCTGCCATTTCTTGGCAGAATCCTCCAGCGGCACCTTTGGGCGGTCGGTGCCCGACCGCTTGGAGATGATGGCTGCCCCGCACTCAGACATCTCCCCGGCCCTCGGCCCCTGCTGCTTCAGGGAGAAGAAGCGCACCCAGAGGTCGATCGAAGGTTCGACCCCCAGGTACCCCTCGCAGAGGGTGACGAAGCCGGACAACTGCACGATCGCGTCGGCACCAAGATGGTGGGGCTGGAGCCCGAAGAACTCCAGAAAGTCGCGAAAGAAGCCGCTCGCAGGAAGCCCAAACCCGCGCTTGAAGTGCGGCAGGAAGACCACCCACTCCGAGCCCTCGGGCCGCGGCTCCCGCTCGCCCTGCGGGAGGCGCACCTCGACCTCCTCCGCCCTCGGCAGGCGCTTGGTGTCGCAGAGGTAGGCGATGTCGTCGGGGGTGACGGTGGAACCCATCCATGATCCTGACGGCAGCGCCATCAACCCAAGCGCAGAAGAAAAAGGAGGAGAAAAATGAAGAAGATAGCAAGAAAGCTCTGCTCAAGACAGCGGGCATCGCAGTAGGCGGCGGTCGTCGGAAGCAGAGGGAGGATGAAGAGGCAGGGGAGCGCGAGCGAGAATGATCTCCACCTCCCCCCTTTGCCCCTGATTTATAGGCCACAATTTGAAACATGGTGAAGTGGGATCGTTTGCGTTCGCCCCTTCCACTTCCCTGCAATAAGTGCGCACGTACGCACGCAATAACTGCATCGAGAATGGCAACTGACCATGGACGCCGCAATAAATCCGCACGTGTGGGCCGAGGGTGCGCGGCGGTGGGCCCCAGGCCGTCGCCCCATCCCGTCGCGCGCGTGGCCTGTCGAGCCCCTTGGCTCTCGGGCGCCACGTGGCGGCCATGGCCCGTAAAATCGCCAAGATTCATCGAACTCCTCGGTTTCCGCCACCAGCAGGATTCCGCAATAGGGCTTCGAAGCGGCACATAGTGGGTGTTGCTGGACCAGCGGTCACCAAATCCGCCGCTGCAAGGGGGGAAGCTGCGAAGGCCCTCCCATCTGAAGACGGCGGACCTTCATAGCTTCGGGGACTACTATCGGGGGGATGGACCCTAGGCAGGCAACAGAACCGGGATCCTTTTCAAAAACAACAGGGCCAACATCGCCCCTTGATCCAGCCCGCCCTTGGCCGGGTCGCTCGACCCGGCCAGGCCCTGCGACCCGGCAGGATCTGCAACCCGCCAGACTCCTCGACTCGCCCCCAACAACCAAGCTCAAGACTTCTCCAACAAGCCAGCACTGCCCTTAGCGTGCTCTCCAAACCCGGCCAAGGGTCAGCGGCCGTCCATCCCAGCCGCATAATGGGATGAGTCTCCGCCAACTGATGACCGAAGCCACAGTGCCCCGCCCATGCCTTTGGTCAGTCGGACGAGGCAACAGTGCCCCCCACCTACCCGCTGACCAGGGCTGGCGTGGCAATTGTCGCCGGCGTCACCCATGGCGCCGATGGCGGCGACTGACGGAACACCACTGTAGCCGATTCGACTTGGCCTCGCCCTGACGATCGTCAAGACGGCACACAGTGCCCCCTAGGCGCATGGGGCCCACGCCCGGCGAACCCGGCGAGCCCTGGCACCCGGCGGGTTCTAGCACTGGGTTCCTGGACACTGACGACCCGGACCTGCGGCCTTGTAACATTACCCTTGTACCCCTGGGGGGTTGACCTATAAAACCCCCCAGGAGCCCTCATGCATATGGGCAAGTAAGAAGGCAACACACTCGCCCATCCACCCACTCACACACACCTAGAAAGCAACACCCGAGGAGAGGGAGCAGCCTAAGCCTTGGCCCGACATCCTTCTTCCTCCATACAACTCTAGGAGAAACTCTGTACTCTTACATATTAACCACACTCGGCAGGACTAGGGGTGTTATCTCTCCGGAGAGCCCTGAACCTGGGTATGTCTTGCGTCCCGCGCTCACTCATGCCTACCTCGCCTCTGGAGCCCACCAGTGCCCTCGAGCCTCCTCCTATCTTTAGCCATGCCATGGCTTCTGCCGTGCGCCCACCATGACAGATGGGCATCTCCATAGCCCGTTGATTAGCCGCGTCGATGTGAGACTTTCTCTCTTTTTGTCTTCTCCACACAACCCCCATCATCATATTCTATTCCACCCATACTGTTATGTCCATGGCTCACGCTCATGTATTGCATGAAAGTTGAAAAATGTAGGATCGAAAGTATGTCTATAGGGGGGTGATTAGACTACTTGACCAAATAAAAATCAAGCCTTTTCCAAATTTTAGTTCTTGGCAGATTTTAGCAACTTAGAACAAGTCAAGCAATCTTAACACAATTCAAGCAAGCATGCAAAGAGTATATGAGCAGCAGAAAGTAAAGCATGCAACTTGCAAGAATGTAAAGGGAAGGGTTTGGAGGATTCCAACGCAATTGGAGACACGGATGTTTTTGTCGTGGTTCCGATAGGTGGTGCTATCGTACATCCATGTTGATGGAGACTTCAACCCACGAAGGGTAACGGTTGCGTGAGTCCACGGAGGGCTCCACCCACGAAGGGTCAAAGAAGAAGCAACCTTGTCTATCCCACCATGGCCGTCGCCCATGAAGGACTTGCCTCACTAGCGGTAGATCTTCACGAAGTAGGCGATCTCCTTGCCCTTACAAACTCCTTGGTTCAACTCCACAATCTTGTCGGAGGCTCCCAAGTGACACCTAGCCAATCTAGGAGACACCACTCTCCAAGAAGTAACAAATGGTGTGTTGATGATGAACTCCTTGCTCTTGTGCTTCAAATGATAGTCTCCCCAACACTCAACTCTCTGTCACAGGATTTGGACTTGGTGGAAAGAAGATTTGAGTGGAAAGCAACTTGGGGATGGCTAGAGATCAAGATTCATATGGTAGGAATGGAATATCCTGGTCTCAACACAAGTGTAGGTGGTTCTCTCTCAGAAAATGTAGGTTGGAAGTGTAGATTCGTTCTGATGACTCTCTCCACGAATGAAGAGGAGGTGGAGGGGTATTTATAGCCTCCACACAAAATCTAACCGTTACACACAACTTGCCAAACTCGGTGGGACCGAATTGGTAAACTCGGTCGGACCGATTAAGCAAATCTAGTGACCGTTAGGATTTTCGGTTGAACCGACATGCAACTCGGTAGGACCGATATGGTTAGGGTTAGGGCATAACGTAATCTCGGTGAGACCGATTACACAAACTCGGTGAGACCGATTTTGGTAATAAGCTAACCAGAGAGTTGGTCAGGTAAACTCGGTGCGACTGATTTGCTCATTTTGGTGAGACCGAAATGTTACAAAAGGGAAACAGAGAGTTTACATTGCAATCTCGGTGGGACCGACCGCTCATATCGGTGGGACCGAAGCGTTCTGAAGGGAAGCGAGAGATTACAATCCCATCTCGGTGAGATCGAGATCCCTATCAGTGAGACCGATTTGCCTAGGGTTTGTGGCAGTGGCTATGACATCTGAACTCGGTGGTGCCAGAAAGAAAGAATCGGTGGGGCCAAGTTTGACTTTTGGTTTGGGTCATATGTGGATGTGAGAAAGTAGTTGAGGGCTTTGGAGCATATCACTAAGCATTTTGAGCAAGAGCCTCGTTAAGCAACACCTCATCCCTCCTTGATAGTATTGGCTTTTCCTGTAGACTCATTGTGATCTTGGATCACTAAAATAGAAAATGTAGAGTCTTGAACTTTGAGCTTGAGCCAATCCTTTTATCCTTAGCATTTTGAGGGGTCCACTTTTCTCATCCATGCCATGCCAATCATTGAGCTTTCCTGAAATATTAGTCTTGAAATAGTATTAGCTCAATGAGCTATATGTTGTTAGGAATTACCAAAACCACCTAGGGATAGTTGCACTTTCAATCTCCCCCTTTTTGGTAATTGATGACAACATATATATCAAAGCTTCGATATATTATAATAAGAGTGAAAAACATTGTCGCTTTGAGAAGTATGTGAAAAGCAAGAGCTCCCCCTAAATTTGTGCATAGTTTAAGATTTGCTTTGGACTGCAAATGCACAAAGAGTTAGGATCATGGGTTACTCTTCCATGTCACATACATCTTGGTGGAGCGCTCAAAATGATAATAATTAAGATACATGCACTCATCACCAAGCAAAGTGAGTGATCATATGGAATATAAAGGATAATGTCATCCAAGTGATAATAATTAAGATACATGCTTGTTGGATGATAATTAAGATATTGAGATACTTGCACTCATCACCAAGCAAAGTGAGTGATCATATGGGATATAATTAAGATACATGCACTCTTGAGAGAGAGTGTTGAACTTTGGTGGTTGAACTCTTTTGGTGGCAGTCCCTTCTCAATCCTCGAGTGGAGGCAATCAAGTAGCCAAGCTGATCTTGATTGCTCTTCAGAAGATACTGAGATGCCTCATCCATGGTTGGCATCTTTGCAGCTTTCTAAGTCCTTGCCTTCTCCCTCTTTGCTTGTGCTTGCACAGAAGATGGTTCATTTTCATCCATCACCACAGTGTTATCCTCAAAGTCTGAGTAGATGGGCAGGTGCTCCTTGTCCAAGAGATATGTGTCAGTGCCCATCTTGGAGTTGATCAGCTCCTGAATCTGTGGGGCATACCCACAACTCCTCTTCTGATCTGCAGCTGTCCTCTTTATGGTTTCCACAATTAGGCTCATGACCTTGAACTTCTGTGGAACATCAAAAATGTGCAGCAAGTTGATGGAGTGACCTCTGATCATTCTGTGATCACCTGACTTGGGCAGAAGAGTGTGCCTGAGGATCCAGTTGATTGTGGGAAGGCCTGACAGCAAGTGTTTCACAGATCCAAACTGGTGAGTCTCAAGATCTGCATCAGGAATCTCCTTGTACATGCCAGCCATGGAGTTGTGATCCTTATTCTTCTTGGCATAGACATCCAAGTCATCTTCTTGTTCTTCTGGGGCATTGATCAACTGAGCCCATTCGGCAACTGTTGACTGGTACCTAGTGCCTTCAGACATCCAGACAATCCTTCCATCTGGGTAGAAGTGGGCTGTGGAGTAGAAGCGCATGATAAGCTCATCATTCCACTTTGTGAGCTTCGAGCCACAAACTTATCAACTCCACAAGCCTTGAAACTATCATAGACTCCAGGATAGTGCTCTTCATTCTCCTTGATGTACTCCTAGTTGACCCATCTCATGTCACACACTATTGGCTTCTTGTCAAGCAACAACATCTCATAGAAGTCTGATGTTCCTTGGTATGGAACATGTAATCCTAACAGTTCTTCTTACGGTGGCATATGGATCGACTCTCTCCATAGCCTCAATCATGAATCCTTCCTTATCTTCATGTTCTCACTCTTTGGATGAACATCATTGTGATCTGGAATTTTGGCTTCAACTTCCTCAAGACATGTGACTCATCATCTTCTTCTTCCATTGCAGCTTGAGCCTTCTTCTTTGGGATGTTCTGGTGCTTCTCTTGGGTGCAGTTTTGGGTTTTGGAGCAGCTGGCTTGGGAGCTTCTTTGGGCTTAGATGGAGCAGCCCTGATCTTATGGCATCTCCATAAGCTTCATGCCTTAGGTCTTTGGTGCAGCAACCTCTTCCTCTTCCTCTTGAGTCTCTCATCATAGAGGGCTTGCCTAGAACTCTGGCGGTGTTCTTCTTGACCCTCTCTTTCCTCTTCTTGCCATCTCCAGCTTCCTTGGGTTCAAGAGTGAACACCATTTTCTCACATGTGGCAACTTTCCTTGGCTTAGACATTGGCTGTCTTCCTGCTGGCTTCTTGGTCTTGAGACACGGCTTAGATTGCTTGGTATGCTATATTCCTTTTTGAGCACTTTCTTCTTTGAGGTGGCTTCTTCCTCCTCAGCCACATAGTCCTCATCCTCTGAATCTGAGGTTCTTTTCCTGCTGGACCTTGTGTCAGCCTTTGGCAAGTTGTTGGGTGTGCTCCTGCTTCCATCATCTGAGCTGCTAGAGGGACTAGTGTCGTCACTCATGTGAACCTGCTCCTCAGACTTGTTCTGACTGTCACTCTGATCTGACATGATGCAAACACTGACAGCTGACCTTGTGAATAGATTATAGATGAGGTAGAGTGGATGAGCATCACAAAGTGCAGAGGTTTTTGCAAAAGAATGAATCAAAAACTTAGTTTCAGTTTTCCACAGAAGCATTTCGGATCTACCGATTTGAAATCTCGGTGATACCGAAGCAACTGTTGGAACCTAAACTAGTGAACTCGGTCAGACCGAGTCAAAGTTCGGTGGCACCGAGACTTCTAGGGTTTCACAAAGACTTGAACTTGGTCACACCGATTTGCAATTCTTGGTCAGACCGAGAATCACATGTGCAATGGCCTGAGCCAAATCGGTGGAACCAATGTCAACAACTCGGTCGGTCCGAGAAGGTTTCGGCGGAAACCTAACCCTAAATTTTCAAACCACAACTAAACTACGGAGTGTTTTCATTGGATAGAGTGATCTCAATCGTGGCAAGATACATGGCAAAACAATGTCTTTGGAGAATCGGAGTGAGATCAGACAAGGATCAAGTCCATACCCTAGTGCGGCGATGGACTTGCTACGGTACCTGTGGCGGAGGCGATCCGTCGACGACGGGCGGAGACCAGCGCTGGAGGCAGTGGCGGACGAGGAGGACGATCAGAGACCCACGGAGGCGAGGGCAGGCTGGCGTGAGCGAAGAGGTTCGGAAATTTTCCAAATTTTGGCCCGTGGGTATATATAGCTGACCCTATCGGTGTGACCGAGTGGAACAACTTCGGTGGCACCGAGATGCATAACAGCAAGCAGTTACTGCAACTCGGTATGACCGAAAAGTTCAAATCGGTTGCACTTAGATTGAAAACCTAGATCGACTTAGTGATCTCGGTATGACCGAAATAGATGAATCGGTAAGACCGAAATGTACAAAGAAGTTTTGGAAGTTTAAGTCTATGACGAATCGAGGACTCTGAGTGCTCCTCACACAGAGTGGTTCGAATCTGACTTGATCAAACTTTGTGATGCAGCATGAATAGAGTTTGAGACGAGAAGAGCATAAATAGCTAGAGAAGGTTCTTAGGCATTCTTGTCCATCCACTTGGCAAGAGAAAAAGAAACCAATCAATCAAAACTACAAGTGGATGTCCTCGAATGAGTAAATTATGCAACCAACATGCTCACACAATAAAATGGCAAATGAAATATGTGGCAAGGCATGCACAACCAATTCTAGCATCTATCAAGCAATTGGCGATGACTAGGTCATCTATATATGAGTATATTGACTTAGGAGTCAAATGAGAACATTTGATCATAGGTCATACTCATCGTTTAAGCACAAGTGGGGTTACCACTTTTACATAAAGCGTTGTTGTGTTCACACCATTAGATTTGCTTTAGCTCAATTCTTAGAGTAAAGCTCCCCCTAGATGTGAGATCCCCCCTAAGAGGGATGAACTAACCTTGGGTTTTGTCGATGATGACTTCATGTAGGTGTTGAAGATGTGGATGCTCAAAGTTGATGTATATCATTTGGAGCAATCCTTTGGAGTGAGTTGCACTTTCAATACCTACACGGGTTAGTCCCACAAGGAACGAACAGGGAATATCCATAGACATAGAGTGATGCATACACAAGATGATGTCTATGAAAGCATTTGGTTACCTTGTCCCTTGTCTTACCAACAAGAGGGTTTGTGACTCCTTTAACTAGTGCAAGATGTGGAAGTTTATTGCACTTGTTCTTGCCAAAATGATAAGGGTGAAGTATGTTGGTGGAGTCACCCTCAAGGACTCTCTAGTTCTTCTTCTTTTGGATCCACACCATCTTGATGGGAATCCTCGGAGTTGTAGTTGTACTTGATGAAGTAGAACTTGATGTAGTCTTGGGAACCCACTTAACCAAGGCCTTAGGAGCTTCTTCAAATGCATCAATTTCCTCTTGAAGCTTATCCTTGCCTTTTTGCTTGTGGTCTTGTGGTGGAAGACCATCTTGAGCTTGTGTCCCTTTGAAAGAAGTAGGGTCATACTTCTCTTGTTGAGGAACAAACTTCGTCTTGGGGTATTGATCTTCTTCCCACTCAACTCCATTGGCATTGAACTTTCGTCCAAAACCAACACCTTGGTTCTTCCGGTGCCTTCCTCGCTTGCGTACAATTTCCTCGAATTGCTTACTCCCGGCAAGGCTCTTGTAAACACCTTTCTCTATAATTCCCTTCAATAAGTTATTTTCTTGCTCAAGTGTAACTTGGCTAAGAGAATCATTAATGGGATCAAGAGAACTACTAGAAGCAACAACATTCGATTTAGCATGATTATTGTTACTACTAGAGGAAGAATCCTCCTTGTTCTTGTTACTAGACTTGACTTGAGGCATGTAAGTGGATAAGATTAAACGCTTGGCAATGTAAGAAGAACTTTTCTTGCGAAGATCATCATTGATTGCCTTTAAGAACTCATGCTCTTGCTCAAGATTGAGCTTCTCAAAACGTAATTTCTCATGAGTCCTTAAAAGTTCTCGATGATCTCCTAAGATAGTTTCATGAGCTAACTTAAGAGTGTTTAATTCTTTAGTTAGAGACTCAATCTTCTCCTTATCATTGTCATTCGTTTCATCTTGATTAGCATGATTAATTGACGTTTCATCATAGTATCCATCACTAGAGTTGTCAACAAGTAAGTCATCATCACCTAACAAGTCATCTTCATCACTATTGAAATCAACATACTCAGGGTGTCATACCTTTGGGCCTTTAGCCATGAAGCATCTTCCAATTCCTTCATTGGGTGAATCAAATATGTCGTAGGATTTGGTTGATACAAGTGCTAGACCGGCAACACCTTCATCTTGAGTATATTGAGTCGGATGATAGCTTCTCTTGGAGTGATTGTCGAATCGGAGCGGATACCCATTCACCAACATGAGCTTGATGTCTTCGTTTTGTGTAGCTCCTTGATGACTTGTCCTTCCTTTCGAATCCTTGCTTCTCCAAGAGGGTCTTCGTTCATAACGATCATCCTTATAGCGCCCTTGATGCGGCTATATCTCCCGTGTCGAAGCACGACTTAGAGCATAACCGTATTGAAAGCAATGTCGCAAGTGAGGTAATCTTCACACAACCCATGTAATACATAAGGAAAGAGATACATAGTTGGCTTACTGATCGCCACTTCACACGATACATAAATAAACATCCATTATCCAGATTACACTCAAGGTCCGACTACGGAACCAAAATAAAAGAAGACTACCCCAAATGCTACGGATCCCCGATCGTCCCAACTGGGCTCCACTCTGATCATCGGGAAAAGACACATAATAACGACCACGTTCCTCGTCGAACTCCCACTTGAGCTCGGTTCGTCATCTACCTTTGGCATCGTCGGCTTTGCAACTGTTTTGGTAGAATCATGAGTCACGGGACTCAGCAATCTCACACCAGCGAGATCAAGACTATCTAAGCTCATAGGAAGGACAGAGTTGTGAGGTGGAGCTGTAGCAAGCGACTAGCATATATGGTGGCTACATTAGCAAAAGAGGCGAGAGAGAAGCAAGGCGCGGTCGTGCAGCTAGTAGCGATCAAGAAGTGATCCTGAAACTACTTCGTCAAACATAACTCCAACACGTGTTCACTTCCCGGACTCCGCCGAGAAGAGACCATCACGAGTTACACTGCCGTTGATGTATTTTTAATTAAGGTCAACCGGGTTTTCTACAACGGACATTAACAAATTCCCATCCGCCTCATAACCGCGGGCATGGCTTTGAAAGATAATACCCTGCAGGGTGTGCCAACAGCCCATTATAAGCTCTCACGGTCAGCGAAGGATATTCCTTCTGGGAAGACCCGACCGATCTCGAATTCCGGACTACAAGACATTTCGACAACGGTAAAACAAGACCAGCAAAGCCGCCCGAATGTGCCGACAAATCCCGATAGGAGCTGCACATATCTCGTTCTCGGGCACACCGGATGGGCAAGGCGTCGGGTTGGCATAGACCTGGATTGCCAGGGGCGCGGACATCGCCAGTTGGGCCGCACTTTCGAAGGAGCACTGGTCCGGGGTTTAAAATAAAGATGACCCTCGGGCTCGCGAAAACCGGGGAAAAAGGCTTAGGTGGCAAATGGTAAAACCAAAGTTGGGCCTTGCTAGAGGAGTCTTATTCAAAGCGAACTATCAAGGGGTCCCATAAATCACCCAACCGTGTAAGGAGCATAAAATCAAGGAACATAACACCGGTATGGCGGAAACTAGGGTGGCAAGAGTGGAACAAAACACCGGGCATAAGGCCGAGCCTTCCACCCTTTACCAAGTATATAGATGCATTAATTAAATTAGAGATATTGTGATATCCCAAAATATCCATGTTCCAACAAGGAACAAACTTCATCTTCACATGCAATTAGCGCTATAAGAGAAATTTGAGCAAAGCGGTAACATAGCCAATCAACGGTTTGCTGGGAAAGGATGGTTAGAGGTTTGACATGGCAATATGGGTGGCATGATATAGCAAGTGGTAGGTAACGTAGCATAGGCATAGAAAAAGAGCGAGCATCTAGCAAGCAAAGATAGAAGTGATTTCGAGGGTATAGTCATCTTGCCTGCAAGGTTCTCAAAGTTGTCGAAAGCTTGATCCTCGTAAGCGTTCTCAACAGGTTCCTCATTCACGTACTCGTCTCCCGGCTCTACCCAAAGCAAGAACACAAACAATGGAACCACAATAAATCACGGGCGGTGCACAAACAACATGATGCAATACATGGCATGATATGCGAGATGTGAGATGCAATGCATATCGTGCTCGGAAGGAAAATTATGAACAAGGCATCAACTTGGCAAACCAAGTATGCCGCTGGAAAGGTGAGATGATTTCGGTTGAAATTTATATAAAGATCACCGGAATCGGATGCACGGTTTGCAAATGACAAGCAAAACAAGAATGGCACGAATCTGCCATTAACGACATGATGCCACTTAGCAAGCAACAATAAATTAAGCTCTGCACCCAAACATACCAACAAAGCATATGGCGGTGATCTACTGAAGATGCTTGAAAAAGATGAACACGAGCTACAGCTAAATCACACCATAACAGGTCCAAACAAGCATGGAAAAATGCAAAATATATCAACATCACAGACTTAGTGACAATCTTGAACATGGCGAATCAGCATCGAGGAAGCAATGTTGAGCAAGCAAACAACATGCTACAGGAACTTATAATAGCAAAACAAGGCATGGAATGAATCTACTCAAAGCAAAGAACAAAAGTCCCTTACAGAAAATGTAATAGCACCCATGTCAATATAGCAAGTTTCATTAACTGATTCAACAAACAGGGCATGACATTGACAGAATTATGAAGGCATCTTCGCGAGCTCGATGCACTCACTACAGAGAATTTCATGATAAACTAAGCATACATACATCAAGAAGACATGGCATAGAAGCTATACATGGCAAGAACAACATCATAGTATACACGGATCAACTACATCAACCTTGGCAAAATTGAATAACATGTAAACAACACCCAGGAAACATTTTATAGCAAAAGTAGAGCTCGATTGACTCAAGCTATGGCACTCCATAATTGCAAACAAGGGCATGTATGGATAGAGAATAACCATATGTTCAAAACATCCTTACTGAAGTATCTCAAAATAAGCATGGATCTCTGTAGCATCAAGTTTACATGGCATAGAAATATCAGTGAGCAGGGGCTGAAATCAGCAACATCATGAAGCCTAGTTTGCATGCCTGTGCTAGTCACCACAGAGATCACAAAAATACATGGAATACACCTCTGTAAAGATGGCATGGCATATTACAAAACACATGTAGGACTCAAGTTCATAGGATGCACACATCAATCATGGCAAAATGACAAAGTGCATGTTACGATAAGAATCTAAAACTAACATCACATAGCCCTCTTCTAATAGCATTTTGGACATCAAGATGAGCTCAAATGAAAATTATGCAATGATATGAAATGATTTACTCATCGAGGCGAACATTTCGGTATGCTACGCCCAAAAGCAGACCACGGGTGCAAAGTTATGATCACGATGAACATGCAACAAAATATCTGCGAGAAAAAATGACTTAGAGGATTTCGGGAGAAAGAAGTCAACCCTAGGGTGGATCTGGATCCGGCTCGGTGTGGATCGAGACGGCGCGAGTCTCGCCGGAGTAGGAGCTTCGGGGTAGGAGGTCGGGCCGGAGGAGGAGGGGCGGCGGGCGGGGGCAGGCCAGGCGCAATGACAGCCCGGCGGCGGCGGCGGCAAGGACGAAGCAAGGCGAGGCGAGGCCAGCGAGGCAAGCCGGGCCAGTATGAGGCGGCGATCGCGGCGGCGGAGACGCGGTGGCGTGCGTGCGTGTCGGCTCCCGGTTGGTCCGGGGCGGCGGGCGGACGTGTCCGGCCCAAATCGGACACGTCCGGCGGCGGGGAGAGGAGCGGGGCTAGGGTTAGGGGTGGAGTTGATCCGGAATTTCGGGGGAGGAGGTGTTTTTATAGGTAGAAGGAGCTAGGAGTGTCCAAATGAGGTGTAGTTTTCGCCCACACGATCGTGATCCGACGACGGAGAGAATGGAAGTGACTTAGATGGGTTATTGGGCTGTTTTGGAGGGGTTTTGGGCTGCAACCCAAAAGAGGCCTTCTTGATTCTGTGGTTAACCGTTGGAGTATCAAGCGACCTCCAAATGGCACGAAACTTGACAGGTGGTCTACGGTGGTGTACCAAGGCCACTTGACAAACCTCGGTCCATTCGAGAAAGTTTAGTACCGCTCACGGAAAAATGTAAAAGGGGCGGCGGGGAACATAGGAGTGCGGATTGCAAAAGCAGACGACGAGGGAAAATGCTCGGATGCATGAGGCGAACACGTATGCCAATGAGATGCACATGATGACATGATATGAGATGCATGACATGGACAAAATGCAAAACAAAAGACAAAAACCCAAACACCGAGGGAATATCATATCACAATGCCGAAAATGGCAAGAGTTGGAGTTACAAATATGGAAAGTTACATCCGGGGTGTTACAACACTCCACCACTACAAGAGGATCTCTTCCCGAGATCTAGGACTGAAAGAACTCCGGATATTCGGAACGGAGGTGATCCTCGCGCTCCTAGGTGGCTTCTCGGTCGGAATGGTGTGACCACTTCACTTTCAGAATTTGATTGACTTGTTGTGAGTCTTGCGCTCGGTTTCTTCAAGAATAGCAGCAGGTGCTCATGATAAGAGATCTTCTTGGAGGTCAATTTCTTGAAGTTGATAGTGCGCTCGAGGAGTCTTGAAGCACTTGCGAAGGCTGTGACACGTGAAACACATCGTGCACATTCGCGAAGTTGGCGGAAGCTCAAGTTGATAGGCGAGATCGCCTCTTTTGCCAATGATCTTGAAAGGACCCACGTATCTAGGGGCAAGCTTCCTTTGATACCAAAGCGACGAGTGCCTTTCATTGGAGAGGCGGAGGTAGACATGGTCTCCGATTTCAAAAGCCACATCACGGTGCTTGTCATCATAATAGCTCTTACGGCGCGATTGCGCGGCTTTGAGATTCTCACGAATGACTTTGCACATTTCTTGACTTCGTGATCAAGTCGTTGCCAAGAAGTTGGCGTTCACTGTCTCGGACCAATTGAGAGAGTCGACACTTTACGCCATAGAGAATTTGAATGGGGCCTTTCCGAACTCGCTTGGAAGCTGTTGTTATAGGAGAACTTCGGCATATGGAAGACAATCTTCCCACTTCATCTTGAAGGAAATGACACAAGCCACGAGCATGTCTTGAGGATTTGATTGACTCGCTCGACTTGGCCACTTGTTTGAGGATGGAAAGCTGTCTTTGAAAGCAGATGTTGGTGCCCATGGCCTTCCGAAAGGAGTCCCAAAACTTAGAAGTGAAGATGCTTCCACGGTGCGAAGAGATCAATTGTGGAATGCCGTGCAAGGAGACAATCCTGGAGGTGTATAACTCTGCCAACTGAGCTGATGTGATAGATTCTTTGATAGGAAGAAAATGAGCCACTTTAGTAAGCTTGTCAATGACAACAAAGATAGCATCATTTCCACGCTTGGACTTAGGAAAACCAGTCCACGAAGTCCATCTCGATATGATCAAACTTCCATTCTGGAATAGCAAGAGGTTGGAGGAGACCAGCTGGTCATTGGTGTTCTACTTTCACCCTTCGGCAGACATCACATTCATTTAGGAATTGAGCAATTTCTCGCTTCATTCGAGTCCACCAATCTGTTGCTTGAGGTCATGGTACATCTTCGTACTTCGGGATGAATGGATAGAAGGGAATTGTGCGCCTCATTCATAATGACTTTCGTAGATCACCCTTTGGAACCACAATCCGGTCCTCGGAGAAAAGTATCTTTGTCATCAATGTGGAAGCACTTGTATTTGGAAATGCCCTTGTTGATACCACGTTTCACCTTTTTCACCATGGTATCCAGGAGTTGAGCCTCACAATTTGGTCTTCCAAAGTAGGAGAGACTATGAGGTTGGCAAGAAAGCCTTGAGGAACAACTTGAAGATTCAGCTTGCGGAAAGCTTCACGGAGATCCGGTTGGAAGGGCTTGAGAATTAAAGCTGTTGCGATAAGCCTTCTGCTCAAAGCATCTGCAATCACATTGGCCTTGCCGGAGTATATTCAATACTTGGGTCGTACTCTTGAATCATCTCGACCCATCGAGTTTACTGAGGTTGAGATTGGGTTGAGTGAAGATATACTTGAGGCTCTTGTGATCGGTGAATATGTCCACTTTCCTTCCCAACAGGAGATGTCTCCATGTTATTAATGCATGGACAACTGCCGCCAACTCAAGATCGTGAGTGGGGTAGTTCTTTTCGTTGAGGCTTCGGTGACGAGAGGTATAGGCCACAACTTTCTTCTCTTGCATTAACACAGCACCGAGACCTTGAAGAGAAGCATCACAGAAAACTTCGAATGGCTTGGATTCATCAGGAGGAGTCAAGACAGGAGTTGTGACGAGTTTCTCTTTGAGAGTATTGAAAGCAACGTCACACTCAGGAGACCAGACATACTTGACATGCTTCTGGAGGAGGTTGGAAAGAGGCTTTGCAATCTTAGAGAAGTTCTCAACGAATCTTCGGCAATAGCTTGCAAGTCCAAGAAAACTGCGAAGCTGCTTGACATTCTGAGGAGGTTCCCAATTCACAACTACAGACACCTTCTCGGGATTAACAGCGATGCCCTTGGCGGAGATGATATGACCAAGATAAAGAACTTCATCAAGCCAGAACTCACATTTGGAGAACTTCGCATAGAATTGATGCTCTCTGAGCTTGTCGAGCACCAATTGCAAATGTTTGGCATGATCCTTCTTATTCTTGGAGAAGACCAAAATATCATCGAGATAGACCAAGACGAATTCATTGGTGTAGGGGTTGAAGATGAAGTTCATCATTCGAGAGAATGTTGGAGGAGCATTGACAAGGCGAAAGACATGACAAGTATATTCATAAGAACCAAAGCTTGTTCTAAATGATGTCTTGGGAATATCTTGTTCACGAATGCGAATTTGATGATAACCCATCTGAAGGTCAAGCTTGGAGAACACTTTAGCAACTTTGAGTTGCTCGAAAATCTCATTGATGTTGGGAAGTGGATACTTGTTCTTGATAGTCTTCTTATTCAATGGGCGGTGTCGGCCTTAAAGTCGGTCCGTGCCATCCTTCTTTGGACAAAAGAACTCCACAACCCCATGGAGATGAACTCGGTCCGATCAAACCCAGACGCTCTTGTTCATCGAGCTGTTTCTTCAATTCCTTCAGCTCATTTGGTCCAAGCTTGTATGGGCGCTTGCAAGCGGGTTCGTGCGGGCTCAAGATCGATACTTGAATTCAAGCGGCGGTGAGGAGGCATACCAGGGAGCTCTTACGGAAAGACATCTTGGTACTCACAAGCATTTGGAATCGAGAGATAGCATCAAATCGCCCTTCTCATTGAGAGAAAACAACGAATGGTTTCATCACGGCGGCATAGATGATCACATCCTCGGAAGAGTGTGTCAATTGAATTTCACTGGCAGCACAATCAAGCTGAGCTTTGTGCTGAGAAAGCCGATCCATCCGAGAATTAGATCAATATCCGAGTCACCAAGAACCATTGGAGAAGAAAGAAATCTTTAGTCGCCCATCTTGATAGAAACATCCGAGACCATCATTTTGTATTCATGAACAAACCGGAGAGAAACCGCTATCGGCTTAGGCGGATCGACGGTATGCAAATTGTTCATGGATGCAAAAGGTCTTGATATGAAAGAAATAGATGCACCGGTATCAAATAAAACTTTTGATAATATCATTAAGCGGAAGATTACCCATAATCACATCGGAAGAATCCTCTGCTTTGCTGCATTCATCATATTCACCTTTGCAGACTTGGGATTATGCTTGACCACTGCATTGCTTGAAGATCACACGGGGAGGAGGAGGCGGAAGGCGCCTTTGGTTGAAGCACTTGTTAGCGTAGTGACCTTCTGCTGGCACTTGTTGCAAGTCACCTCTGAGGCGGACGGTGATAAGGAGCATTTGACCTTGGAGCTTGAGAATTTGACTTGTTTTGATAGCTTTGGGTTGGGTGGGTGGGAAGATCCACGACCACAGTTCTTCTGCTGATAAAATTTGTGAAGCGGAGGAGGAGGAAGGTAGAACTTCTGCTTAGCTGCCACTTGAGAGGAAGAAGAAGACTGAACTGCATCCTGATTCTCTTCTTTGAAGCCTCACATTTGAGCAGGGCAGCTTCTTGCTTGATGCCATGTTGTAGAATTCATCATACTTTTCGGCTCAAAAACCACGAGAGCTAATTGCAGATCTTCTGAGACCACCTCTGAATTGATAGATCATACTCTTTTCATCAGGGACGTCTTGCTTAGCGAAGCAAGCGAGTTTCTGGAACTGGATATTGTATTGATACACAGACATGCCGCCTTGCTTGAGATTGCGGAACTCCTCACGCTTGCTCTCAACAACACTTTGTGGAATGTGGTGAGCTTTGAAGTCTCGGCGGAACTCATCCCAGGAAATTACACGACCTCCTCTGGAATCTTTGTATTGCTGATACCACTCGGCAGCTTGGTCCTTGAGTTGAAAGCAAGCAAACTTGACAAAGTCCTCAGGTCGACATTGCTACATTCAAAATGTTTGCGAGATGTCCACAAGCCAATCGTCGGCGTCTGTGGCCTCGACACAGAAGCTGAAAGACTTCGACTGATTAGCTAGGAACTGATTGAGGGTAGCAAAGTTCGGCTGGTTGTTGCCTTGGCCTTGATTTCCTTGGTTGCCTTGCCCTTGAGTGCGCTCTTGCGAGTTGCAAAATCATCGAGCATTTGCGTTGGTGGCTGCCATGATAGCTTGCCATGCCTCCGGAGGCGGAGATGGAGGTGGAGGTTGGTGACTCCCATCATTGCGTTCCGGATTCAGACGCGTTGGCGGAGCCATCTGAAGAGGTGACATCCGTTAGCACTTGATATTCAGATAGACAAGTTGAATCAACGGATAGAAATTGCAACATATAGTCTTCACAATAAACATTCAAACAAGGATGAGCGAATGAATTCCAAAGCTAACATCACACGTCCATTAAGGTGAAAGCCACTTGATTAAGGGTTGATGAAAAAAAATAACAAGGTGCAATTGGAACAAATAAGTGGTAAGGATTACCCAATCACAAACCAAATATCTGCGGGAAGAAATGCTAAGAGCTACTTGAATCCCACCTATAAACTCGAAACTTTACGGTTATGCAATCGGTGTTGGGGATCTGAGGGGACATAAAATATATCACCCAAACTAACAATACCTAGATCAGTGTATCCATCCGTCAACACATAACCAAAAGAAACCCGAAATCGTGTACCTCGACCTTGAAAAGCATCCGTTATCGAGTCATGGCAATACTCGAGCTCGCGATCTTTGGGTTATCGGGGTTATCTCACCAACAAGCTGTACAAAGAGATTTTCGATGTCAAAAGCTCGGTATTCGGAGCTAGCGATAAAATTGTGGCGACAACACCTCGGAGCTCAACTCCGGGACACTGCCACAACCCCTAAATGTCGGAGGCACCAAGAACAATGTTCTCGTCACAAAACCATCGGAACGATTCCAAGATACCAGCGTGATCCTAAAATTTTTTTAGTGAAATTTGAGGAGAGGAGAGTCAAAACTTCTCGTCGGGAGACCTCACCGAGGCTGACGAAGGACTGGGGGTAAAAAGAATCCTACTCTCGATATATATAATCCTAAGACTCAAAACATTTTTTCTAGACTCAACAAGCATGACAAACAATCAGCGAGGGGCTCCTAAGTGAGGATAGCTCGATTACCAACATAGCGCCCTCGATGCGGCTATATCTCCCCGTGTCGAAGCACGACTTAGAGGCATAACCGCATTGAAAGCAATGTCATAAGTGAGGTAATCTTCACACAACCCATGTAATACATAAGGAAAGAGATACATAGTTGGCTTACAATGCCACTTCACACAATACATAAATAAACATCCATCATCCAGATTACACTCAAGGTCCGACTACGGAACCAAAATAAAAGACTACCCCAAATTCTACAGGATCCCGATCGTCCCAAGCTGAGCTCCACTCGATCATCAGGAAAAAGACACATAATAACGACCACGTTCCTCGTCGAACTCCCACTTGAGCTCGGTTGCGTCATCTGCTGGCAGCATCGTCGGCACCTGCAACTGTTTTGGTAGAATCTGTGAGTCACGGGGACTCAGCAATCTCACACCCCGAGATCAAGACTATTTAAGCTTATAGGAAGGACAGAGTTGTGAGGTGGAGCTGCGACAGCGACTAGCATATATGGTGGCTACATTCGCAAAGAGGCGAGAAGAGAAGCAAAACGCGGTCGTGAAGCTAGTAGCGATCAAGAAGTGATCTGAAACTACTACGTCAAACATAACTCCAACACCGTGTTCACTTCCCGGACTCCATGAAGAGACCATCCGAGTTACACAGCAGTTGATGTATTTTAATTAAGGTCAACCGGGTTTTCTACCGGACATTAAACAATTCCCATCGCCTCATAACATGAGCACGACTTTGAAAGATAATACCCTGCGGGGTGTCCCAACAAGCCCATTATAAGCTCTCACGGTCAGCGAAGGATATTCCTTCTCACGGGAAGACCGATCGATCTCGGAATCCCGGACTACAAGACATTTCGACAATGGTAAAACAAGACCAGCAAAGCTGCCCGAATGTGCCGACAAATCCCGATAGGAGCTGCACATATCTCGTTCTCGAGGGCACACGGATGGGCAAGGCGTCGGGTTGGCATAGACCCTAGATTGCCAGGTATTGGACGCTCGCTTGAGTTGGTCCGGCTTTTCGAAGGAACCTGGTCCGGGGTTTAAAATAAAGATGACCCTCGGGCTCATGAAAACCGGGGGAAAAACTTAGGTGGCAAATGGTAAAACCAAAGTTGGGCCTTCTTGGAGGAGTCTTATTCAAGGAGAAGCTGTCAAGGGGTCCATAAATCACCCAACCGTGTAAGGAGCATAAAATCAAGGAACATAACACCGGTATGGCGGAAACTAGGGTGGAAAGAGTGGAACAAAACACCGGGCATAAGGCCGAGCCTTCCACCCTTTACCAAGTATATAGATGCATTAATTAAATAAGAGATATTGTGATATCCCAAAATATCCATGTTCCAACAAGGAACAAACTTCATCTTCACACGCAACTATAGCGCCTATAAGAATTTGAACAAAGCGGTAACATAGCCAATCAACGGTTTGCTAGGAAAGGATGGTTAGAGGTTTGACATGGCAATATGGGTGGCATGATATAGCAAGTGGTAGGTAGCATAGCATAGGCATAGAAAAAAGCGAGCATCTAGCAAGCAAAGATAGAAGTGATTTGAGGTATGGTCA